>JAZFAU010000229.1:770000-825000 GCA_037178615.1 Dione vanillae | reverse complement strand
ATTGCCACAGCCTGGTACGACAGGATGCGGCACTTGGTGGAACCTACAGTATCACAAGTGTATAACATGTCACACATATTAAATTAATTTCCATTTAAAATATAAAGATGCCTGTAAACGCGACGGTTTGAGGGTTCGGTTCCCACTCGGAGAAGATGGATTTTTCTAATTCCATTTTCTTCGCTCTGGAAACTAGGTAAAGCCCGGGGTTGAGTTCCGCCACTCAACACGCAATGTCCCGAAAAAAGGCGGAAAGCGGGGACGGAGAAAGCAGGGACTAAGCAACGGAGAGTCTTAACACTAGGTTCATATGGCCCCTGCAGTTCCCTCTGCCTACCCTGCAATATGCGGGATAAAGCGTGAAGCTATAAGATAAGAAATATACTGTGTAATATACTGTCTTTGGTTTACAAAAATGAGCAAACTTCATCTGCATATAATTTGTTTAAGAACAAAGTCAAGACCGTCGCAGTGCAGAGACGCAGCGTCTACCTGTAAACGTGACGATTTTGGGTTCAATTCAACACTCGAAGAAGATGGATTTTTTAATTTCTTTTTTCATCGCTCTTCTAACTGAGTAAAGCGCGGCGTTGAGTTCCGCCACTCATCACGCAATGCCTCGAAAGATGGAAAGTGAGGAACGAAATATCTTAAAATCCACGGTTTCTACAGTTAAATAGAGTGTATTTACTCTGATTTGAACTGAAGAAAGCATGAAATTATAAAAACAAAACAAAATCAATATAATTTCAGATTTTCTGGCTTTATAAATAAACTTGAGGACCGTCGTGGCGCAGAGGCGTAAAGTCTGCCTGTAACGCGACGGTTTCTGGGTTCGATCCCCAGTCAGAGAAGATGGATTTTTCTATTTCCATTTTCTTCGCTCTGGCATCTAAGGCAAAGCGCGGCATAGAATTCCGCCACTCAACACGCAATGCCTCGGAAAAGGCGGAAAGCGGGGACGGAGAAAGCAGGGACTAAGTAACAGAGTGTCTTAACACTAGGCTCCCACGGTCCCTGCAGTTCCCTCTGCCTACCCTGCCATGTGCGGGATAAAGCGTGAAGCTAAAAAAAAAATAAATAAATAAACTACTGTTAGCAATATGATTGAAAATAAAATGCTATGGACATATACGGTGGACTAGTTCATAAAGTGTACCTATACCTTGAATTAGGAGTTAGGGTGTGAGGAGACGCGACTCAAATAATAGAATCTAAATCGTGAAAAACATAAGCTTTTTTGCATTTGATCGTCAAATAATGCATTGAATTATAAATATAAATCTACCACTTGTAAGATAGTTACAAAAAATATCAAGGTATATTTTACGTATCCAAAATATGAAAAATAAATGGACTTAGTAAAATACAAAATTCTCAAAATATTTCAGAAATTTGAAAAATTCCAATTCAGAAAATCTCATGCATCGAGAAACAAAAAAAATCAAGAAACCAAGGATTAGTTCAGTATAAGAAACTAAAAAGATAAGTTTTCTATAAAATATTGCCATTTAATCTGATGGATAAATTTGATGGATAGTCCCTTTTTTATGTCTTCACGCTTTATCCCGCACATGGCAGGGTAGGCAGAGAGAACTGCAGAAACCATAGGAACCTAGTGTAAAGACACTCCGTTGCGCAGTCCTTGCTTAATCTCGATACAAATAATATCGTAGGCAATAGTTAGTTACAAATAAATATTCATATTAATCTGTTTTTGCAACCTCGTGTAAGAGATAAACGGAAACATCCTGTATATTATGATAATATTTGTTATCAGCGACTGACAGTACTGTGCTGTATAGAATTTTGAAACTTAGCTAAATTTACTTAAAATACATTTTTTATTGAAATTATTTAGTGTAGAGTGCATTTTGTGAAATTATTGAAATATAACATAAATATATGAAGCTTAAATTTTATTTTAAATTTAAGTTTAAAAAAAGTTTTTTTTATAATTTACGAAAAAATGTAATTTACATTTACTATTAAAATATAAGGCTAAGAAGTCTTTTTTATAATTTGAAAAAAATATTTTTAAAAATTATAAATTATCTTGTTTTTTTTGAGGGCCGTTGTGGCGCAGAGGCGCAACTTCTGCCTGTAACTGCAGGAACTGTGGGAACCTAGTGTTAAGACACTCCGTTGCTCGTCCTTTTTCGAGGCATTGCGTGTTGAGTGGCGGAACTCAACGCCGCGCCTTGCCTAGTTTCCAGAGCGAGCGAAGAAAATGGAAATAGAAAAATCTATCTTCCCCGAGTGGGAATCAAACCCTTAAGCCGTCGCGTTTACACGCATGCGCTACTATATAGTGCACTTATAGTGCGGCCAGGGAAAGGAGTCGGAATCTCCCTCTCCCGTTCCGCAGTTTCCTTATGCGACATCACTTCCTCGCAAAAGGACACCAGCGAGCGTCCGGTTCCCGCTCTATACGGAACAGGTATATGTCGAAGCAGGCGTGCCCAGACAGCACCTGCGTTGTCCTAGAAGACAGGGATCCGTTCTCCCTAGGCAGTCGTCAAGTACAGGCCGGATCACCTTGACGCAGAAGCCTTTGCCGTAATTCTTTACGACTCTTAAGGCCATCGCCCTCTGCGGTTTCCAGAGGACAGCGAAAGTGCTAGTCGTCATGTCCATCGCCCACACATGGGCCACTTATAGGGCTATGGATCGCACGATTCCTACGTACAAACGCGCGCTCGTGCCCCCCAAGTTGCTCTGTTAAAAGTACGCCAGCTGCACCCATTAACTTGGGCGTTAGTCGCCAAAAGTGGGGCCCGAATTCCCATCGACTTTCGAGCACCAATACCAGATATATTATGGTGGACTCGACAGCTATACGGACACTGCTGACCACAATGTGTGATCCATGCGCCGGCGCATATCAGGGGCCATGAAACAAACACCATAGCCTCCGATTTCTTTAGGGCCACGTCTAGGCCCAGGCGCCGGATATGGCTTACCATCTGAGACACTGAGCCGTGGCTATCAATGTCTCTTCCCTGTGCGAGCTACCCTAGGCCGTGATAAGCGTGTCGTCCGCATAACTGATCACCTAAGCTAGTCTAAGCTAGGCTATCCTTGAGTAACCAAAGATCTCTCGGCTAGGTTGATCGCACAGAGACCGCACCCTTCAGTCTATGTTTACCTACTATCTGTCTTCTCATATGGACTCCTCTGCAAGACCTAAATATAGTTGAACACAAAGCCGCGCTCATATTCATGAGATGCAACCAAGGACCTAATACAGAGTGTAGTTTGCATGTTCGCAACGTCTGTCTGTAACGCGACTGTTTCTGGGTTCGATCCCCAGTCGGGGAAGATTTTTCTATTTCCATTTTCTTCGCTCTGGCAAACTAGGCAAAGCGAGGCGTTGACTTCCGCCACTCAACACGCAATACCTAGAAAAAGGCGGAAAGCGGGGATGGAGAAAGCAGGGACTAAGCAACGGAGTGTCTTAACACTAGGTTCCCACGGTCGCCGCAGTTTTGGTCTGTCTACTCTACAATGAGCGAGATAAAGCGTGAAGCTAAAAAAAAATAACAAGTATCACGCGACATCCCGCTCTTAGTCATGATGCCAGAACGAGTAAAAGGAAAAAAAAATTAAATGATTCCCTAAAGTTGGATTCGAACCTATTCGTCGCATTAAATAGCAGGTGCCTTTTTTTTAAATTGAAAACGTTATTAAAAGGTCAGACCTTTTAATCAGACGTTTTTTAAAATAATATCTTGTGTATAAAATATCTTGGGTTTGATTCCCGCTCAGGGAAGATGGATTTTTCTATTTCCAGGTAAAGTGCGGCGATGAGTTCCGCCACTCAACACGCAATACCACAAAAAAGGCAGGAAGCAGCTCTGCCTAGAAGTTATAAAAATAAAATTATAACTTCAATAAAGTAGTAGAATCGATTGAAAATTACATGTCACGTACAAAGTACACTGGCATTAATAATGATAAGCTACAAAATAAATTTGCTTTTTATTACACCTATTTTATTTGATTGATATATACTAATGAGTTCAGATTGTCAACGGTATATATATATATATATATATATATATATATATATATATATATATATATATATATATATATATATATATATATATATTTCGTAGACGTTTCCTTGTCGTCCGTTGTATATATATATATATATATATATATATATATATATATATATATATATATATATATATATATATATATATATATATATATATATATATATATATATATATATATATATATATATATATATATATATATATATATATATATATATATATATATATATATATATATATATATATATATATATATATATATATATATATATATATATATATATATATATATTTTACAACATTACAACGGACGACAAGGAAACGTCTACGAAAAAATTATAGGGCGTAAAGAATTTGCGTCACAGACCTGTGGGATGAGATACGTCTGTTATTGACAGGTGTTAGTCACTTAGCAGAATTGCTGTTACTTTTACGTATTGCCTATTGCTTTTTTATTTTATTATGTGAACGCATTACTCTATACACATGCTAGTTTTTTCATATTTTGTTATACTTAAATATACTCGTATATATGAGGACTTGTAGAACAGAGGCATAGTGTGTAAAGAAGACGAAGACGACGGTTTGTGGGTTCGATTCCCACTCGGAGAGGATGCTTATTTCTAATCAAATCAAATCAAAAACCATTTATTCATATAGGTATCACAGATACACTTACGCACGTCATTTTTTTAGCGGCAGAGCTAAATCCCATCCCATCGTTCCCTTAACAGTAATCTCACCACCAATAATAAACAGCCTTAAAGTATCTAAAATAATTATAAAACTTATAAATTATGCCTTATTTAACTTTGGCTATCTCTGAATTTCGTACAGATAGGGCGCTTTGAAAACTCCTATATGCTTTAAATTAATGTCAAATCTATATATTAACTCTCTTCTTTTGGCAGCATTTCGGACACACTCCACAAGGAAATGGTATATGTCATCCTGAATCCCGCATAGATCACAATTCGGAGAATTTAATTTCTTCATTAGAAATCGAAATTTATTTGCAGGAATGTGTCCGGAACGCAGTCTAAGAGCCATAACAATTTGTTGACGAGCTAGCCCTGAGTCACAAAACCACGGAATACGAGGGGGCTCACTCTGTATGGTCTTATACCATATTCCCTTACACCTCGACCTTTCGTCAAAATACCGTTTAAAGTTTTTTAGACATTCAACTTTGTATTTGACTAAAGTATCGGTATAATCCGGTCTAAAATTTGTTGAGGTCCCTACAAGTAAGGCTTGTTATGCTAGGGCTCTCAGCCCTTTCATTCGCCTTTATTCCAACGTGCGAGGGAATCCATTTCAATTTCAAGGATTTGCCAATTGCTTTTAATTTAATAAAGTCATTTAAAATTTTGAAGGCTATACATATTCCCCTTTTACCCCTAGCACAACCTATAAGATGAAGTATACTATCATTTTGGAAGGTGCTTTGTCATGGAGGAGAATATTAGAGGAGAAGAAATTTTATTTTTATTTTATTCACTATGGTTATAGGGCAAAAGCATAGAATTTAAAAACAAATAAACGTTATCAAATTGAAAAACAAAGTTTGTTATCACTAGATATTTAAGTCCTCTTTGTCTATACTACGAAAAGCTTTATTATAATTTTTTTTTTCTTTTTTTTTTTTTTTTTTTTAGCTTCACGCTTTATCCCGCACATGGCAGGGTAGGCAGAGGGAACTGCAGGAACCATTTGAACCTAGTGTTAAGACACTCCGTTGTTTAGTTCCTGTTTCCAAAGCAAGCATATTATTTTAACATTTTTTTAAGTTTTCACGCTTTATCCTGCACAAGGCAGGGTATGCAGAGGGAACTGCTGGAACAATAGGAACCTAGTGTTAAGACACTCCGTTGCTTTATCCCTGCTTTCCGCCTTTTTCGAGGCATTGCGTGTTGAGTGGCGGAACTCAACGCCGTGCTTTGCCTAGTTTGCCAGAGCGAAGAAAATGGAAATAGTAAAGTCCATCTTCTCCGACTGGGGATCGAACCCAGAAACCGTCGCGTTACAGGCAGACGTTGCTCCTCTGCGCCACGACGGCCACGACATTTATTATAATTTAGATAACTTATCCAATAAATTATAAAATTATTTACAAATAAAAAAAGACAAAACAATCTGCGGCGTTAAGCTCCGTTATAAAATTCACAGGGTCTCTACGCACAACCTCTCTAAACAAACATGCAAACAAGTTGCCTCTACCTTCCTGCCTATCCTACAAAAAATGTTCCCAAAAAAAAGACAAGAATATAAAGCCGTCATATAAATCATATATAGTACGTACTATCGAACGAATACCGATATATGTACCTCGAGAGTGAAATATGGTCGTAAAAACTTGCCACCTATCAAATTCCATCGTTCCAAGGGATCTTTTTATGTGTGGCAATAAAATATTAATGTTACCCAAAGGATAAACTATTTATCGGTTAAGTACTAATTTTTATATAGTTTACTGGTTTTTCTTATTTTTTTTAGCTTCACGCTCTATCCCGCTTAATTGGGGTGGGCAGAGGGAACTGCAGGAACTGTGAGAACCTAGTGTTAAGACACTCTGTTGCCTGCTTTACAAATTTTGTGGCAACAGGTGTTAAGTGACGGAACAGTATAAGTATTACGTATTATATAAGTTTTTATATAATTATGTTATATTTTAAAGCGTGTGTTCCCTTAACGGGTTTATATTTTTAGTAACCCAATACAGCAGGGCAGGCAGACGGAACCTTAGATAGAAGGAATCTAATGTTAAGACACTCCGTTCTCCACTTTCTGCCTTGCGTGAGGAAAATGAAATATTTCATAAAGGGTAGGATTGAAAACACAAATATTTAAGTATAAAATTATTCACAAATTAAATCTATGTACTCGTATCATACAAAACTCTTCAGTTACTGAACGACATATGACTTAGAGCCGAACTAGTGAACGCAGAAGTCTGATTTGTCATTGTATATCCAAGAGCAACGTGACAAAACTAGTTTGAGCTCGTTCCTTGAAAAAAATACACCTCAAAATTTGAACCTGTTTCAACCGTAACAAAAGTTAAACATTACCACAATAGTAAACTAAAATAAACTTTCCACTTCAGCGTTGACTCCAAGCTAAATATAATTTATTCCAGACCAAATGTAAGACTTTAGAGACAAGTTTAGTAGAAAATTCCTTAACTAAGTAAAAAGCATTTGTCATATAGAATATAACATGTATGTATATATAAGATATATTCGTCTGTACGTTTACGTCTGCATTGTGAAGGCGATGGTGTTGGGTTCGAATTCCATCACAGATTAAATAATTTCCAAGCTCTGATAAAATTACAAAGCGGCGTTTAGTTCCGCCAATCAGTGCACAATATTTTTAAATTGGGCAAAAAACGAAGTACAAAAATAACAATATATAAAAGTAGATATATAAATTCTTAAATGAATTCAACTTGAATGAATTACAGTTACAACAAACACATAAAAAAGCGACAAAAAAAGTATTTTACAAGGAAAATTGATTATAACAGAAACCTGAATCCGTCGACAGCTGCGGAAATTATTAAGAAAGTAAAGTAAAGTCTAATTGGTGGTCGAAATTTTGCGATTTTTTTAACTTGTAACGCCTTTCCCTTTTGTTTCTCTGTTACTTTTGGAGTGAAATTTGTTCTAAAACACTGAAAGCCAAGTAATTTATTTTGGAAATTAACAAACATTCAAGTCATCATAGAGGACCATCGTGGCGCAGAGGCGTAGCGTCTGTATGTAGAAGGTTGGTTTGTGGGTTTGATTCCCACTCGGGGAAGATAGATTTTTTCATTTTCATTTCCTTTGTAAAGTGCGGCGTTGAGTTCCGACCCTCAATACGCAATGCCACGAAGTAGGCGAAAAGCTGGGAACGAAATAAATACTAGGTTCTTATGATTCCTGCAGTTCCCACAGCCATCTGCGGGATATATATATATATATATATATATATATATATATATATATATATATATATATATATATATATATATATATATATATATATATATATATATATATATATATATATATATATATATATATATATATATATATATATATATATATATATATATATATATATATATATATATATATATATATATATATATATATATATATATATATATATACATACATATATAGTGGAACATGTTAATCTATATTATAGGATTTATAATATATTTTAACATAGTCTCTATATGGCGAGATGGCGTATAGAAGATCTATTTTATATCTGGAGTTCAACTAATATATCATAGTAAGCCTCAAATATGTTTCATATATCCCACTAAATTCTTGCATCGAGCAGCATTTTATGTAATTTTAAATTTATATCCATAATAAAATGCGAATATTTATATAAATGTGTTACAATATAAAAGTTTTTGAATATGGCTATGGCCTTTTCGAGATCTTTAAAACGGTATCAACAATAAAATGTTATGTCAATAGCACGCTTTTCTAAGTGTGCGCAATTAAAACGCTTCCACAAATGATATATAATGATTAATTATCATTTTATACTAAGATACTGTTACCTGACAATTCTGATGGTCCAAAAACTAAAACATATTACATTATATAAACAAGATAGAACTTCTATATCTAGTATATATATATTTTTTTATATATATATATATATATATATATATATATATATATATATATATATATATATATATATATATATATATATATATATATATATATATATATATATATATATATATATATATATATATATATATATATATATATATATATATATATATATATATATATATATATATATATATATATATATATATATATATATATATATATATATATATATATATATATATATATATATATATATATATATATATATATATATATATATATATATATATTTTAACATTTATAATTAACATAATTTAAATACATACATAGCTTCACGCTCTATCCCTAGCGGGGTAGTCAGAGAGAACGGAGCGCCAAACGCTGCGGTCCCTGCATACCTCTTTCGCCTCGTCCACTGTCATTAACCTCTTCATACATGCTCTCCGGGGAGTCCTCATGCTTTAATTTAATTTAAATAATAATATCGAAACACCCACGATCATATGTATAGAGCGTATTCGGGCAAAGATTCTGCTTATTTGTATTAAATGACATAAATCGCTTAGTAATAATATTAGGACCGTCGTCGTCGTCGTGGCGCAGAGGCGCAACGTCTGCCTGTAACGCGACGGTTACCGAGTTCGATCCCCTGTCGGAGAAGATGGATTTTTCTATTTCCATTTTCTTCGCTCTGGCAACTAGGCAAAGCGCGGCGATGAGTTCCGCCACACAACACGCAATGCCTCGAAAAAGGCTTAAAGCGGGGACGGAGTAAGCAGGGACTAAGTAACGGAGTGTCTTAACACTAGGTTCTTATGGTCCCTGCAGTTCCCTCTGCCTACCCTGCCATGTGCGGGATAAAGCGTGAAGCTAAAAAAAAAATAAATATTACAGAGTATTTTCCTTCTAATACCTGCATGTTGCGACAGCCCCGGTTGACACAATATCGTTATTATATATTATATCGTTGCTTTCATAATCTTTGAGGTACATCGTTTATTTTTTTTTTTTAACTTCACCCTTTATCCTGCATGGCAGGGTAGGCAGAGAGAACTGCAGGAACCGTGGGAACATAGTGTTAAGACACTCCGTTGCTTAGTCCCTGCTTTCTACGTCCCCACTATCGTATATCGTTGTTATATGTTATATATATCGTTGCTTTCATAGTCTTTGAAGTCTAAGACAAGAAATTAGTAGCTTTATTGTAACAAAAAACATGTCCATATACTCGAAGCCGAGACGAGTTTCTCGTCTCTACACAATATTCGCACAGTATATATAAAATAAAATTTCAAAAAGGCGGAAAGCGGGAAACGTAGTGTCTTAACACTAGGTCCCCACGGCTCCTGTGGTTCCCTCTGCCTACCCTGATATTCCCACTATAAAGCTGAAAAAAATCCACATAACACGACTTCTATTAGGTGTTCTTTTATTCACTTATTCGGAATTTACCTACTAGTTTTAAAACACTTCGTTACTCACTTTCTAAATTTTGCATGTTGAGTTGTGGAACTCAACGCCTTGCGAAGCCAAGGAAATATTTCTTTTCATTCTTCACGAGTAGGAATTAAACTTACTAACCATCGCGCTTACAGAAGAAACTGTGCGTCTATGCTACGACTGGCATTTGTAAGTTTAAATAAACTAAATATTAAACCTTAGTTAACTTTTGAGCATTAACGCTTCTGACTATAAATAACGTTTAATGTATTCAATACGAGCCAAAAAATATTTGTTTAGTAAATTAACTTCATAAACTAGGCTTGATTTTTTTTAGTAAAGCGATTCAATTTATTTTTTCTATTTTTTTTTTTCGATTTCGGGTTAACTTGGTAAAGTTTTCACATTTCGTTGCTTTTATGATTTTTATTATTTTTTTAATTAATTTTATGTGGTTATAGTTTTAATCCACAGTAAGAATAAAACATACTGAACAAAAACGAGCGCAACAACTACAAGTACATTTAATCATTGTTACAAAAACAGGTACATGGAAAATACATACGGCCTTATTCGTAAAAAGTTATAGCACGCTTAAAGACTCGATATAGTACAGTTGTCAAAAAACGTTATTCATAACAGCATTTTAATGCCAATCAGTTCTATAAACCTATCATAAAGTTATAGAGCCGAGAACCCTACTATTGGAGTGTTTTAACGTCCAAAGATGGCCGATTCATATAATGGCCGATTCATATAACAGCTGATTATAGCTTACACTAATATGAGCATAGATATGACGTCGTCGAGTCACTTGTCATCAAGAGTGTCAATTTCACTTTCGTAAACAAAACAACATAACAATTGACATTTTGTTCGATATTTATTAACTATATTTAGTTATTAACAAGTTTATTAAGAATAAATTCTACATAAGAAAGGTGCACAGAACATAGGTAATATTTGTCCACGTCTAAACAATTTTCAATTCTTTGTCGTTTTACTCCTTTTGACTTAATTTTTTAAAAATTAAGTAAGTTTATAAACTAAAATAAAATAAACCTTCGTGTTTTTGTGATAACAACGACGTAAATCAAGCCGGTATATGTCAAGCCAGATCCAATAATATATTTTTGTACGTAATATTATCTGTGGTCATACTATGTCAATGCGTTTGTCACTTATCATGTCTGGATTTACTGGTATTTTCGGCAACAAGTCGACAGACTTCAGTATAGTGGCAACATTGTGAACATATAAATCAAATTAGTGACACTTTAGTTATAGAAGGTTTATAGAACGTTTATGAATACAAACATTTATCGAACGTTTTATAAGCCTAAAGAGCGTGTTAACTAAAGTATGTTTAAAACGTTCTATAAGACTTTTTTATGAATAAGGCCGATAATATATAAGAGAAGATAATAACTGGAGCATCTAAACTTTATTCATACTTAACGAATTCAAAGAACACCTCTTTCTCATTATCATCAACCTTTTTGAACATTCTTGTCCATAAGAAAGACATATTAAACTTGAACGGATTTTAATATTTGTTTCAAAAAAATCAAGCATTACAGGCCAACGTAATTTTCAAGGTGTATTGTAATTATTATATATTTTTATTATTATTATAGCTTCACGCTTTATCCTGCATATAGCAGGGCACGCAGAGGGAATCGCAGGAATCATAGGAACCTAATGTTAAGATACTTCGCTCTCCGCTCTCCGTCTTTCACGGAGCATTGCGTGTTGAGTGGCTGAACTCAACGCCACCCTTTACCTAGTTGCCAGAGCGAAGAAAATAGAATGAGAAATCTACCTTCCCCGAATGGAAATCAAACCCACAAACCGTTTTTAGGTAGACGTTACGCTTCTTATATTGTAATTATTGTTGTTTGGAGCATCATCTTAATATATTGTTCTAATAATTAAAAAACATAATACCTTTCAGTTAAAAAAATGCATTTTATTTAATGGTTAAAATTTTCTATTATTTTTGTGGGTTTTATATGTATGTATATATATATATATATATATATATATATATATATATATATATATATATATATATATATATATATATATATATATATATATATATATATATATATATATATATATATATATATATATATATATATATATATATATATATATATATATATATATATATATATATATATATATATATATATATATATATATATATATATATATATATATATATATATATATATATATATATATATATATATATATATATATATATATATATATATATATATATATATATATATATATATATATATATATATATATATATATATATATATATATATATATATATATATATATACATACATATAAAACCCACAAAAATTCGCGTTTACAGGCAGACGCTATGCCTCTGCGCCACGTTGGTTCTCATGAGTGTCTTAACTCTTAATATAATACCAAGCTACCTTCACTATTAAAAATATAACAAATCTGACATACAAATTGTATATTCGTACGAAAGTTTCTAACAAAATATTTAATATTCAACAAACAAGTTTAAGTTTAAGACGGATCCTATTGAATGGAACTGGGTTACTAAATAAACTTCACAGTCATAGTACACAATATGGCACAACACTATTGTCAACTGGAACAAGTTTTAACATGTCAAAGTCACTTTTATTCAATGATTTTATAATATTTCAAAATATCTAAATAGTTAAATTCTAAGTGAATTGAAAATGGGAAACTTTCTTAGGCTTTTGTGGATTTATGCGGATGCTGGGTCCATCTGTAGGAAGAGTAACTCGCATCAAGGCCTGGGACTAGAGAAGCCTTTTTAGTTCTGAGCTTCTGAGCTTTTTATATATATATATATATATATATATATATATATATATATATATATATATATATATATATATATATATATATATATATATATATATATATATATATATATATATATATATATATACATGAAAAATATTATGTATATATTTGTTAGCCTGTAATCTTCCTTAGAGCCTACAGCTTTATGCATAAAGATATTCACTGGAAGAAAGGCCCTAATCATATTCTAAGTTTAAGACAGTCGGTTCCCCCTTCAAAAATTAGATAATGTAGTTCACACGAGAAGTGAATTTATACACCTTTCTATATATTTTTTACTAAAAACAAAGTATTTAAAACACACAGCGGATGCAGGTCCCTGATTGTACAAGTACGGCAATTTACAAGTAGGTCTCTAAAATAGCAGTTTGTACTAGCGAATTACTTTTATATAGGAAATTAAGCAGAGGATACACACTCTATTCTCTACATTTTCCACCAAATTTTCGGGACACCCCTACCTTTGACTAGCGGAACTCAACGCTGCACTTGGTCTTGTTACGAGAGTCCGATGAAAAAATATATATTCGAGAAATCTTTTTACTACATATTGTTTTATTAAAAAAAATATATTTATGTAGTAACCTTCTAAAGAAAACAACACATGAAGCATTATGTCTAGTAGAGAAAACTTAGTGTTAAGACACTCCGTTTTCCAGTTACCGACGGAATTCAAGATATTGCGTGATAAACTCAACGGTATATATATTAAATATTAGCTTTGTGAAAAAGTTATCTTGTATATTTCATTTGTTCAGTTTTAATTAATACTATATTTGATATTAGTAACTTCCAGGAATCGAATCTAGGTCTGATTGATCTTTTGCAGGAGTCGATAGGCATCATGAAGGCCTGAGTTTGGCTTCCAGGTGTATATGAGAGACACAGAGCACAAAATATATCGATTATAAAAGAAAATATATGTATATATTTATTTCTTTCTTTATTTATAAATGATAGCTTACAAATGAGAAAATACACAAAAGGCGATCTTATGGCTTAGTAGCTATCTCTTCCAGATAACCTTTAGGGCGAAAAGAAATACTTTATATTAAAAGAGGTAGGTAAGAAATAACTATGAACTATTACAAGTATACATAAACAAATACATGTTACCTATAAGACAATAAATAAGATTATCTAATTTACAAAGTTGTAAACTATTTTCTAAATCTATTTTCTACGTTAAATACATGCAAGCTGCACTGGTCATTTCAATTGAATTCCAATTTGTACCAAATTTGAACGTTTTAAACATATAAAATAGTTTGCTACATTTGAAATAATTTAAATAAGTTTTTTTTAAAGCCAGCAGTTGGCAGATGGCTTAGGTCTTCGAGATTTAATTTGTCGTGTGTGTCGCTTTTTAATATGTCGTATTTTAAATGGCGGAGCTCAACGTCTCGGCTTAATTAATATATAATTATTCAATTCTGTTTCGCTGAACAATTTTCTTTTATATATCTTTATGATTTTTAGAGTATGGATAGAAAAATACTAAAGGGAAACCTAGAAATTTTAATGCAGCGAGATTTGATCCTGCACCTTTTGGAAACAAATCAATCATTCTGATCTGTCATTTTCACTTATATTCTATATAATTATAAAAACAGTTGAAATATATGATAATCTATAATAGATTTCATAAGCCAACGCCGACACAACGTGAAGAAATAACGTTATAAAAGAAGACACAAGGGTGACCTTTTTTTACTACAATTGTCTTAATATTTCTTTAATTAAAAAATCATATATAAGTTTATTGTAGCTTTTGATTTGGTTTTCAAGATTTCAAGATATTCCGCTTTGCACTCAGACACATTAGTAGCACATACATATATATGGATATAAAGGGATCTCTTTCAAAAAGAGGGTAGTCTTAGATTATAAAATCGATGAAATTGTATCAATCACATCTGTTCCAGGCAACGCTTCGTATTTGAAGAAAACTACACTGAAATATTCTTGAGTAATTTATGTCATTTAATGCAATTACGCAGAATCTCTATACGAATACGCTCGAAACATATTATGGTCTACGTGTGTTTTAATTTAAAAAATAACTTATATTGGCTACTGCTTCAAAAACCCTACCTAGGAAAGACACGATCAGAAAAATGATTCCTAGGTCAATTTACAGACACCGGCACTTACATCGACGACGACACCTATTCTATCGTCACTATGTTGCCACTGTGGTGCCTCGACCACAATTTACCGTATCGCCCTTACAACAAACTAGATACTCATCCTCTTTGGGTATCGTTTATGAAACAGCTAAGGTATTTTTTATTATTCATTCATCATGTGCAGCTAAATTATGCTCACCGCAGGGTTCATATACCTTACGCAGAACCCTGCTGAGGGTTAAACAATAACTTTTTTCACCTGTCCTAAATATTACTATACAATACTGTAGTAGATCATGGGACCGATGTAGCTCAGAAAAAACCCAAAAGGTCGTCTGTCTCTCCATATAAGACTATATCCCTGGGACCTTCGACTTCATCGACTAGGAGAACGGCTACCTCGTTTACAGTATGAGCATTATATCTGCCTCTGTATGCTGTCTGTGGAGTACGATCTCAATAAATAATGAATTTTGAATCATATGAGAAGTTAAGTTTTGTTTGTTTAAAATTTCGTAAATACACCTTATGAATATTCAAAGCAGTTCGCGAATAAAATATATATATAAGGTTGGTGCTATGCTTAATCTCAAGGATAACTCCGAAATAAAATATATTTTTAAGAACTAAGGATTTTAGCATGTTGGTGGTAAAAGCTTACCAATGAGATGATACACCTGTCCTTCAATTTTAAAAATAGTCATAAAATTTTCTGCCCTGAATTTTTTTACGCCAAACTAAGTTATTCGAAAAAGATTGTATTTACATATGTTTGTTAAAAAATTACCAGATAACTAAGGGTTACTTAAGAGTTAAGGAAAGTTAGAAGACGGTAGTTAAGAGTTAAAAGATTTTTTATTGGTTGTGGCGCCTCCTGAAGGTTAGGAAGACAATCTTTACCTGAAGCACAGGTTTATCCGCCCATTTCGGAATAGAACAGTTAGAGCAGATCTTATTCATGACTCCGATGTTTGCTGTGCATAATCAACCTGCGGGTCATATCTAAAAGCCGTCTGTCGCAATTACCAAAACTTTGATTGTGAACTCTATTTGTGATCTCTCTGCCTGAAAAAGTCATTGCAAAAAACCTCGACTCTCGTGCGCATACCTGAGTTTCTCTGATTTGTTCATCAAGGCGCTCTGAACGTTCAGGTGAATATTTTTCCATGCGACGTATTCATGCTGCCCGTGCTTTAAGCATTGTGTTAAGAAAGTTGAGACCTGGCTCCCTTAGATATTTTTAAATGTTTTAGAATATATTTGAAAGTATGTAGTCTTTTAGAAAATGGCGTGTAATATTCAAGCTCTGAATAGAACTGCTGGTTAGCTCTGAGAAAAACTGTGGTTTGGTTCTGAGAAGAACTTTTGCGTATGTGTAGTTTTGAGAACAAAATCTAAAAAAATCGCACGAAAAGTGGTCCTCACTCACTCCGCGACGTGCCGTTGCGGCAGCGTGCAGCAGAAATCGTATTATTTTAATTTGACCATACCTTCAAAACAAAACGTCCAATTTTAATAGTTTAAAAACCAAATATTATCTCAATAAACTATACTTAGTGATAATTTATTTTGATAAGTATTAATAGCAAGAGTAAAATAAACACGTTTTAATGTAGTTTAAATAACTTCAAAATTTTATATATAAGATAGGTATAGTGTGTCGCGGACTTTATTGTGGAAATTTATAAGACCTGCAATTTTTTAAAACATTTTATGGCTCTATCTTTTTTAGTTTAGGCAGCGTACCCAAAATAAGTAACTTTTCTGATTGATTTTTACAGCTTGATCCATAAAAACCCAAATGTCTTAAGGAACCCTATTTTTACTATAATAAAATGCAGCCAATGTTATTAGTGGATAATGTAGCTTAAGAATGGTAAGAGAATTTTTAAAATCGAATCAGTAGTTTTTGAGCCTATTCATTACAACCAAACAAATTGTACCTCTTTATAATATTAGTACAGATAAAACTTCAATATATTCATGAAATTAATATAAGCGATTTTTTTACATTAAAATACAATATTTATTTTTCCCTAATTAAATATAATATCCCTAATAAAATAAAATATAATGTCATACTCTCTAACTGCTTGCCGAAAACTTAAGTTATATAAATATAACACAAACAACACCAAAAAAGTCAATAAAAGTTTACTCCATGAACTTACGTATTAAAAACAAAACAAAGCTCGTAAAATTCCAAAAAAGCTCACCAATGTCAATAATTTCCAGAAAACACTTTCCAAAACTACGAAAAACACATAATAGCACGGAAAAAGTTTTCAAACGATCGCGTTATATTACTTAGGACGTCACTCGGGCACGTCCGTCCCGTATCGCGGTTGCCAACGCACTGATATATAGTAAGATTTTACACCTTCATACCGTAGTATGAACCGACTGAATTCAGGAGTTCTAGGAAAGCTTTCTTTGATCTTAATTTGTCTGTATTATATCTAGATTATACTGGAATTAAGATAATATACTAATAATTTGCGTTGGTTCTTGGTCATTTATATATATTATGGGTATTAAAAAGTGCCGGTCTGTAGACTCTTGCTCTGAAAAAAAATAACAGCGCTAAATGTGTCTATATATATATATATATATATATATATATATATATATATATATATATATATATATATATATATATATATATATATATATATATATATATATATATATATATATATATATATATATATATATATATATATATATATATATATATATATATATATATATATATATATATATATATATATATATATATATATATATATATATATATATATATATATATATATATATATATATATATATATATATATATATATATATATATATATATATATATATATATATATATATATATATATATATATATATATATATATATATATATATATATATATATATATATATATATATATATATATATATATATATATATATATATCTATCTCCTTTCAAAGCAGACATCGTAAAGTTTAGCCCAATCGTTGCTTAAATAAATATTGTAGACGAATGTTTATTTGTTTTAAAACACGTGTTTTTATACACGTTCCTTATTAGTAACGCGCGTATAGCGAAATTAAGTTATTTACTGCGCTATACTCGATTGTTTTGGTCATATGTTTACATAGAGACACATATACATACTATATATGTACAAGTATAACAATATAACATATTCTTATACGTAATAATATGTGTATATGTCACTGCAAGTACCATTGTCATATAATTACTGGTTAGTTACTTACTTGCTGTATTTTAAGATATTGGGTTAAGAGAATAGAGAAAAAGCTACTTTGTATATCGTTCACCGTTTTCCGCGAATGAATAATCATGGAGAAGAGCTCACAGCAATACCTGGGACTTGCCATGTGTAGGTCCTCTTTAAAACTCATATACCTTCACTGTTCGAGAACCTATATATATCTAGCCAAATTCAAAATTTCGTTTGACAAAAACTAATTAAATGTACTAAAATCAATACCAGTATATATATTAAAATTAACTCAATACAATACAGTATTGGTCAAAGATTTTTAGGTACAATTGTTTTATATAGAAATATAATTCTTACAATCCTATATATTCGATCGAATTTAACAAAGTTTCTCATACTGATCTATTGAAGTGTCTAAGCAGCACGATCTAATATTGAGAAGACTTTTGCGTAGATTTTTAGATGAGCTTTCCTTCGAAAGCTCTATCGAATGTTTACTGATTAGTTTAATTTTCTGTGGTTTTTCTGACTGAAACAAATAAATACTTATATTTTTACTTTACTCACATATTATGTTTTTACTTGTTAACACAGAAACCTAATAATACTTACTCTTGCCATAAATATTGTTATAAAGAAAAGCACGATTTTTTTTTATACGTAACATTTATTCCTTTCATAGTGAGTTAGTTTAATACATCAATATATAACTATTAAAAATATATAATGTTTATTCGAAGTGGTCCCCATTGGCTGCAATACAGTCTTTTAAACGTTGAGGCCAGTTATCAATAGCAGCACGAACTCTTTCTAGAGGAAAATTCTTCACTGCCAATCGAATGGATCGTTTTAGGGACTCCAAATTATCATGGCGTTTAGAGCAAGCCTTACTCTCTAAAACTGATCATAAATCATAATCCAATGGATTTAGGTCAGGACTTGACGACGGCCAGTTTTCAGTGCTGATAAAGTCCGGAACGTTAGTTTTCAACCAAGATTGGGTGGATCGAGCTCTATGACCCGGTGCCGAGTCTTGTTGAAAGCACCATTCTTTGTTATTGAACATGGTGTTAGTTAAAGACTTAACTACCGTCTCAAGAATGGTATTTTGATAAACTTGTGCCGACGTTTTAATACCTTTTTCACAAAAATATGGCTCAGTCACCCCTTCATAGCTAACACCCCACCAAACCATCACTGAAGTTGGATAATGCCCACGTTGTACTCTGTTTACTAATTCCGAAGCTTCTTTAGAGCTTCCAGCATAAATACGGTCATTTTGTTTATTAAAATACTGCTCGATTGTAAAAATTTTCTCATCCGTAAACAAAATTTTTTGTGACCTCCCTTTGCGTACCGCTTAAGTAGTTGTTTGGATTTTACCACCCTATTCTTCTTTAAATTATCAGTTAAGAAGTGACCAGTACGTCTCTTATAGGCTGCAAGTCCTAAGTCATCTTTTAATATACGCGACATGGTTCTAGGAGCTATCTTCATCTCCCGAGATAAAATCTTTTGCTTACGGACAGGATTTCTTCGAATTCTTTCCCTAACTGCTTTAATCACCTTTTTCACACGAACGGTACGTGGACGGCCAGATCTTTTTCTGTCACAAACAGAGGAGGTATCATTGTACCTATCAATAGCCCGGTAAACAAACATTTGACTAATACCAAGCGGGTGGAGGGTTTTAAAAATTGCACTTTTCTCCATACCTACTTTATGTAAGGCAATCACAGCGATTCGGTTCTCTTTATCACCCCACTCCATTTTAATATAACAAAATATTTAACAATATAATGGCGCGAAAATAAGAAAACACATCAAGCAATCATATAAAAATGACAGATTCCAAATTCAAACGTAATATTTTCTTTTTTTGAATAGTAACAGTATTTATGGCCAGACTAAGTAGAATTAAATGTTATTAAGGCATATTAAATCTGTACTATCATATTATAAATATGTTTATTCGTAAAGAAGAACGCACTAATGTCAATCATTGATATAAAAAATATATTTTTTGCTAATTCACAAAGAACTTGTATAAACCGGGAATAGAATTCTTTTAAATTACTACCACATTATTAGATTTAACGTTTTAAATAATTCTTCTTTAGGATTTCTTTCACGAGCTTTTAACAGAATCTTCTTTATTAAAAAGTTACTAAAGCTATAAACTTTAATAAAGAGCAAAAGTGGTTGTATTTTACGTCTAATGCCTTAAAAGTGAATGTCTCTGAACTTTTCATGTTATTATTTTACTTTTACCTAAGTATCACTTAAGGCCATCGTGGCGCAGTGAAAATTGAATGCGAAAGGAATCTCATTTAATTATTATTGTGGCGTCTACCTGTTAATGCGGAGGTTTGTGAATTCGATTCCCACTCGAGGTAAATGGATTTTTCATTTCCATTTTTTCGCTCTGGCAACTAGGAAAAGCTGCGCCACTCAACATGCAGTGTATTGAAAAATATGGAAAGCGGGGAGCGAGAAAATATCTAGAAATGTAGAAAAATTTTACAGTAACGAGATTCGAACCTGCGCCTCTTTGACACAGACAACATGCTCATCACCAATTAAGGCATTTTGCACTACTATGGAAACATAAGCGTCTTTTAGAGGTTTTTTTTCTATACAACATATCTTTCTCTATACAAAATAATGATAAACAAAAATATGATCTACCTTTTTATTCTTCTTCAAGCGATATAACTTAGAGATTTTCCTTTAAGGTTGTACATAGCCACGATTTCTTAACTTGAGATATAGAGCCTTGTACTAAGAACCTATTATCAACCCTTAGTTAAAGTTATACTACTAACACATAACCACTGAGTCATAGGTTTTGAAATTTTATACGTATCATAAATGCTTGCAAAATCCTTAAAACAACCAAAATAGGTTGTTCTAAAGATCGTCGTAAAGACTTCGTAGGATTTACTAGTACTCATATTGTCAGTCAGTTATTATTTTTTTGCTTTTTTTTCTATTTTTTTTTTAATATACTGTCAAATTATTGTTTTTGTAATTTAATATCTTTTTTGTGTATAATCTATGGAATCTAATTTTACCATACAAATTTCGTTATATTGTATTTAAATGCTCTTTTTCAAAATCCTAAACACTTGCATCCATAAATTAAAAAAATATATGAAGACATGTCATCTGTCAACCAGTCACTCTTTAAGTCTTATCGTCTCTACATATAATATAATACTTGAAGTGTGGTGGAACTTAACTCCGCATTCAATTTTACTACAAAAATATTGATATTTTGGCAAGTTTAAGTATAATTCATGGAAAAGGAACAAAATTCCAAAATTATTTAATTTAGCCCTAGATTTGAAAACCTCTGAACCTATATATACGTAAGTTAGGTACTAAAGTACTCCAGCAGAGCCACTATACCACTACTGTAGTTAAACCAAACTACTCCATGAAAATAGATGAAAAAGCTCTGAACGCTTTAATAAAGCACAAGTGGTCATATAAATGTAGTAAAATTGTAAAAAGCTTCAGACTTTCCACCTCATTACCTTCGCTAAGTGATTCTTTATAATGTTAGTAAAAGTTTCCCTTTTGGAATCGCCTAATTGGTCTGTCTGCACGAGGTATAACTACAAAACTTAATTAATATATGGCATATTTTTACATTATTTAAAGAAATTCAAACTGTTGTGATGAGAGGTCTACCTGTAATTCAGAGGTCTATCTGTAATTTATCATGATTTTTGGGTTCGATTCTCGTTTGAAATGAATGAAAATATTTCATTTTCTGGATTATTTTTATTTTAGTTCTGGCAACAAGTTAAAACGTTGCGTTGAGTTCTAACAATTTTTCGAAAGCTGGTACGTGGAGAACAAAGTGTCTTAACACTAGATTCCATCTGCCTATAGTTTCTATGTGCGGGATACATGAAACTAAAAATATATTGCTTAACTGCGAGTTTACTATTGTAGGTCAAATAGGTAAATGAATCACAGCTTGTAATATCTGATAAGCTTAAATTTGTAAGCGTTTTTACTTACTACTGTAAACATGATGGTTTGTGGGTTCAATTCCTACTTGGGGAAGATAAACTTTCCGTTATTTATAGTCGTCTCCCCTGCGCCACGACAGTCCTTAAGTCTAATTCTACTTAGATTATATTTACTTCGCGATTCGCTTTTTCGCAATTTTTTTATGGAGAACAACTAAAAATGCTTCACGCTTTATCCCGCACATGGCAGGGTAGGCAGAGGGAACCGCAGGAACCGTGGGAACCTAGTGTTAAAACACTTTGTTGCTTAGTCCCTGCTTTCTCCGTCCCCGCTTTTTTTTTTATTAAATTCAAAAAAAAAACTAAAAATGCGATTTTTTAATATAATTTATGTACTACCGTCATTTAACAACTATCAGAAAAAAAACACAAACATAAACATCTATATAAACCTTATATATAATATAATTTAGCTTTGACTAATATTCCGTGAAGTTTCAAACGCAAATTAAATAGGTTAAGCTCTTTGCAAGTAGCTTATTTTAGTTGAATCAATAATATTTGATTGCATCGTGATTGGTAATAGTGTTGCTATG
This sequence comes from Dione vanillae, assembly GCA_037178615.1. Lineage (NCBI taxonomy): Eukaryota > Metazoa > Arthropoda > Insecta > Lepidoptera > Nymphalidae > Dione > Dione vanillae. The sequence goes on along the minus strand of JAZFAU010000229.1, from coordinate 802,021 downwards.
GTTCAGTGGTTAGGTTGGTAACAAACGTAGCAGGTTTAAAGGTAATAAAGACAGGAAATTGATTTAGGTCCTTAAAAACTGATTTGATCCTATAATATCCCAAGCAAAAGCAAAAATCTACCTGTTTTGAGTTATTTTAAATTTTAATTTTTAAGAAACAGCTACTTTTTTCATTGCACAAAGTAAAATACAACCAGTATTGAATACAGTCGTCATGGTTCACAATGTAAATTTCCAATGTAAGCCTCAATAATGTAATGGTTTTTTAAACTAAAAGATAAGCTTTTAGAGACGAGACAGATACCTTGTTTATCATAGTGTAAATATGATAGCTACCCTACAAATCTCATATCTATGCAGTAATAGCTACAATCAGTGGCCCTCAAACTGTAACCAGCGAGATCTGACCTCGATGACTGGATCTACACCAAGTTCAGTATTCAGTCGACGTCATCATCCTTCGAGTCTTCTGCAAGTAAAAAAGCACAGAGCAACCTAACCATCATGGCTTAAAAATACAGCGTATAAGTCTAATGAAAGTTGTGACATTCGATGATTATTATGAGTTAGAACAATTTATTACTTTCATTTACTGGCTTTACCTCTGATATTAATTTTTTCTACAAAATACACAATATCTCAAAAGAATTTGGAGTTTAGCAGGGTAGGTAGGGGAAACCGAAATGCTAAGGCCCTTTTTTCCAGCTCCTCTTTCGAGTCATTGGGAATCGAACCCACAAGCTATTGCATCGTTTACACGCAGACACTGAGTCTGCAACCCACGACGGTAATGACAGATATAGCGTTAAGATTTTTTTTAAATCTTATATATTAATTGCGTCCGAATTAAGCAGATTCGAAGCGTAAGTACAAAAGCCTTTTAGGAACATCGGTCATATAAAATATGTACACCCCCAAAACAAGACAATATACATAAATAACATTACAGCGTTGAAATTCTTGAAAAATAAACGTTTTTAGGGGAGAATTTTCGTATTTTTGGTACAAAACCTCAGGTCAGAGTGGTGTGAGTCGGACGGATTTATGTGGAGTACAACCGCACATTGATATCGAGTAATTTATAACAGTGTTTATTAAACGGAGATTAATATAAAACTCGGTTTATAGCTGAAATTGTAAATTATAAGCGTTGTTGTTAGAGTTCAGTGGTATATATGCTTTGTAATGAGTAGTGAGTTCTAGTTTGACAGTCACTTGTTGTGAGAGAAAAAAATATGGCTGATTTCTAAAATGATGGAAATGTGTAGTGATATGTCACTAAAAATGACAATAAACTACATATATTATTCATAATATATAAATATACATATATAAGTATAAATTACAACAAACTGTATATATATAACTGTTGTTACTTACTGTATATATGTAACTATGTAACTAATAAAGCATCAATTTTGTTAATTATACCAAATTTCCATCAATATAGGAAATTGAATAATTATTACGATTGAACTCGTTCGTTAAAGGTATTCCAAATTTTGATTATAGCCCGATAAATTATATGTTTTAGAAATATATATATATATATATATATATATATATATATATATATATATATATATATATATATATATATATATATATATATATATATATATATATATATATATATATATATATATATATATATATATATATATGTATCATTAGAAAAAACACTGTGGCTCAACAGCACAGCGTCTGTTTGCAAGCACGACTATTGCGGGTTCAATTTCCACTCGGAGAATATGAATTATTTTCAATTTCATTTCAGATGTAGCACTGCATTCAATTGCGCCAATGCACAATGTCACAAATAGCGCAAAACGGAGGACAGAGTGTCATAACACTAGGTGTAGTCGGCCTCCTCTTGTGTGTGTTGAATATTTTCTTTATTTTATATAGTGAAATATATTACAATAGTGACTCGAATTCAAAAAGTTGTGCACAACAAATCTGTCGTCCTAACACGACATTCTTGATGTACATAGTTTAGTGAAACTAATATATAGATAGGAATCTCTTTTAAAAAGAGGGTAGTCTTAGACGATAAAGACTATAAAAGCGATGATATTATTTCAATCTGGGCAGTTGCATGTAGACAACAGTCCGTATTGGAAGGCAACTACTTTGAGATATTATTCTTAAATGATTTTGATGTCATTTAATATAGTGAATACGCTCAAAAAATGATCTACGTGTGCTTCAATGTTTTTCTTTAAAGCAAACTCTAATCACTTCTTCTAAATATATAGTAATAAAAGCGACTAATCAATCTAAAAGTCCCAAAACGCCAAGCACTGCTGAGCTTCATAAAATACCATAATTTAAAACATCGTTGATAAAATATTAACATCTATTGAAAATAAAAATGTTAAACACGTCAATTAGTGATGATTTCCCAAACAGGCACTCGGGGGACGACGAATGATCGAGCGATCGTGATTACACGCCCCAGTTGTTCTGTAAGGTCCAATATATAAGAGATAGCGTGTAATTTTTTTTTTCATTTTCATTTTGTAACACGCATATAGTGTGATAGAGGGAGTGTTAAGACACTCTATTTCATATTTCCATCAAATGTTTAATATACAATATCTTAATACTGGACTCTTGTTGAATTCATTCTCTGTTTTGTTCAAAGCGGTGAGGTAAGGAAATGATAATAATAACTGTCATTTTGACTGGAAATCGAGCATATATCCTCTCACGTTGTAAGTGTCTATGGGCCATAGTGTCCACTTGACATCAGGTGGCCTTTTTGCTCGTTTGACTGAATATTAAGAAAAAGATTTATTACGGCCTTATAATAATTATATAAGTATATATTCAACTAATAGCGATTTTAGACGATTTTTATTGTGGACCTTTATTTAACCTCCTCATGTTTTAAAGTATAAGATTTTTAATTATCATATATTTAAAAATAAAATACGAATATAGAATACTAATATAAAGGCGTCGTTGCGCAGAGGTACAGACTCTGCCTGTAAGCGTGAAGGGTTTTGGGGTTGATGCCCACTCTTGGAAAATATTACGTTGAGTATCACCACTCAACATTTTGAGAAAAGCGGGAAACAGAGCGTAACATTAAATACCCACTGTTCGTGCGGCCGCCCCTGTCTACCCTGCTAATAGCAGGAAAATGTGAAGCTAATAGTAAAATAATGATATTATTGAAATGTTTCAAGGTTCGAGTATTTGCAACGGAATAGAGAAATTTATTAATTTTTAAAAGAATCAAAAGAAATTCGACTTGCTATAGCTGTAATATTTTTTTAATTAAAGACATTCATACTACATTTGTTTTTAAGAGATTTCAGGCTACATTAACATTTTTATCATCATAACATTTTTATCAAGTTTTGTTTCGGTTCACAGTGTATCCCAGTAAGGGAACCGTAGGTTAACTGAACCTAATGTTAAGAAACTCTGTTCTTCATTTTTGATATTAGAAGCATTGCATGTTGAGTTTCGGAGCCAAACTCCTCGCTTTACCTTGTTACCAGAGAAAATAAAATGAAAAATATTTTCCCCCAAGTGACAATCGACGTATCAACGTATTTTTTTAATACAATAAAAAACTAATAACCGCTTTCCGCTTATAAATTAAAGAACCCTGAAAAAACATCACTTGTTATTCATCTCTACAAGTTATAAGTAACTCATATATTTTAATATAAAGCCTATTTATTTTAAATATACAACTTCCATTCCACCATAGTACCATTCCTTGTTATGTAGTGTTTAAAATATTATTTTAATTTGTGCTACAATTTAATACTAATAACAGAGCAATTTCCACAATTTTTACACATTTTTTCTAATATAGTATATGTATATTTTATATCGTATATTTTTTTAATTTGACTTTTTGAACATTTTGTTTTTAATCTGACGTTTTATGACATCTGCTCATAGTTTGCGGACTGACGGGAAAAAAAATCTGACGTTTTATACGCCAACTATCTCCAATTCAAACATTAACACTGGCTGTTAAAATTCATATTTTAGTAAAAAAACATAGTTCGGTGACAGTTGACACATCGTTACGTTACCATTTTCATATTTGACTCCGAGCCGCACAACCTAATTTAAGACGTTATCACGTTAAAATAATCTATATTTATAAGGATTTGGCAAGGACAGTCTAGGCGGTGGTATAACATATATATGTATAAGGGAATAAAACGTTTTGCATGAATCCCTTTTTCATTAGTAGATTGGTAAAGTCTCGTGGTCTACTCGTGACCGCGATGACTACTGCTACTGATGCTAAAGTAGACGCGGCTAGGATTTCCAAAAAATACACAAAACTGAAAATAAACGGTTAATCTGGTGAAAGAACTGTAATGGTAAAAGAAAAAAAAAACCGAGATATTAGAGAGAAAAGGAGAAATTAGTTAGTACATACACGTTATTCTCATCTCTCTTGTATTTGTGTCGGAGAGATTTATTCCTTTTTTTTTGTTACCATCGACCTGACCGATTATATATTATATTTTGTTGAAGCGATTTAACTGCGCACTCTTAGAAAGGTGAGTTATTAACTTGGAATTTTATTTTTCGTACTGTTTTCAGGATATCGGAAGATTAGTGAAAAATATAGGCGACGTTCGACATTGAATGATAAATTTGCTTGTGCAAATCAATTTCAATAATTCTGTCACAAAAATAAGGATTTCCAACTTTATAATGTCTCGCGAGTAACCCACCAGTTCTCTTTGAATATAGACTAAAAATTACTTTACAAAAACCAGCCGACCATCGTGGCGCAGAGGCGTAAGCGTATGCCTGTAAACGCGACGGTTTGAAGGTTCGATTCCCACGGGGGGAAGATGGATTTTTCTATTTCCATTTTCTTCGCTCTGCAAAACTAGGGAAAGTGCGGCGTTGATTTCAGCCAACACGCAATGCCTCGAAAAAGGCGGAAAGCGGGGACGGAGAAAGCAGGGATTAAGCAATAGAGTGTAAGACACTCTATTGCTACACACTATATACACTAGGTTCGTATGATCCCTGCAGTTCCCTGCGCCTACCCTGCCGTGTGCGGGATAGAGCGTGAAGCTATAAAAAAAAACCAAAATTGAAAGTTATTCAGATTTTTTTTTTCAAAAACTGAGCCTCTTGTATGTGATCATGTATGAAAAGATATTTTGGTATCTATAGTTTTTCATCATTCATTGATTATACTCACCATACCTACGGGTTTCACTTTCAAATGTACTTCTATATGTATTTTTTTTTTCGATTTTTACTTCTATTTCACAAAATACATGAAGACATAAATATAAATTAGTAATCTATATATATGTATTTACTACAAAAATAATATATAAAAAAACATATGAAAACGGCACTGATTTTATATAATTATTGCGGGTTCGATTCTCATTTGGTGAAATGCATTAGTTGATAATTAAGTGGGTAGCGGGATAATAAGTGTCTTAACACTAGTTACCCTCTACCTACCTATACTCTACCTACCCTAGTATACGCGGGTAGTGAGAAATTAAAAAAAAAATCATATAAAGTAAATTCAAAATCCTTCATTATGAGATGTACTCGTGTAGTTGGATATTGTGCCATTTTAATTGTGACAATCTGTAAAAGTGACCTAGTTGTAGAGGTAAAGGCGCGACCGGTTGTGGCTTAAAATTATTATTTTTAAAATAATAGAAGCTAAATATTTTTTATGTAAAAATTGTAGTAGTTAAGTAGTAACAAGGAACGGAGAGTTTAGATTCTTCTCTACTCTAAGTTTTCTCTATTTCTCTCTGCTTAAATATAGAATCTAGGATAAGAAGTAGGTAGATGATAAAATTCATGTGATTATTTAAAAAAAATGTATATAAAATTGTCCCCTGAACCAAAGTGATATTTTGCAACAGTATCATAATAACATGGGAAATTTTACACCGTCTTATTATATAAGGTATTATTTTAAATAAAAAATATAAAATAGAATGGCGTTGAGTTCTGTACGCTAAACCTTATCTAGACTTTAATTCAAGTTAAGTTGAAATAAAAAGAGAACGGAGTGTTTATGCACTAAGTGTTCTGTGCTAATAAAGAAAAAAAGCAAGTATGGGTTTTATTGTTATAAAGTACATTTTTTTGCACTTTAAAAACAACAAAAGGTGAAATTTGAGTAACAGATTATTTTAATATGAGGTTCCTTCTATGTAAGGTTCCTTCTACTCATAAGGTAGAAGAAATAAGGTTCCCTCTAGCTCTGTATGAAACTAAAATAAATATACCAAGCATATTCACAGTAACGCGACGGTTTCTGGGTTCGATCCCCAGTCGGGGAAGATGGATTTTTCTATTTCCATTTTTTTCGCTCTGGTAAACTAGGCAAAGCGCGGAGTTGAGTTCCTCTACTCAACACGCAATGCCTCGAAAACGGCGGAAAGCGGGGACGGAGTAAGCAGGGACTAAGTAACGGAGTGTCTTAACACTAGGTTCGTACGGTCCCTGCAGTTCCCTCTGCCTACCCTGCCATGTACGGGATAAAGCGTGAAGCTATAAAAAAAATTATTACAGTATAAAATAGGCCTTAACGGAACTTCGTCCACTTTGCCGCCGCCTTAGATCCAGTCGGCCTCTGCACTAAAGCTCTCTAAGATTTTAATTTTTTAAGTAACAATACTGTCTCATTCCCTTGACTTGGTCTTTTAGATGATTGTGAAATGCGCTCGCTATATCTCAAGCAAGAAGTAATATTATGACTAATTTAACCGTTTTTTTCAGCAAAAGTCTACTAAACCTACTTGCTATAGTAAAACGTTATATTACATATTAATTTACGATGTTAACTTCCGCAACTGAACATATAGGACCTCGAATTTGAACGGATTGTCGAGAGCTTTATATATGAGTGTCCTAACACTGGGTTTTAATACGACAATGTTTTAACCTGTTTTCATTAAATTAGTACTAAAAAATATAATCGATAACATCTCCCTTACTCTTTGACTGTAAACGAGGTGATTGTGAGATCTCTTTCCAGTAGAGATGGGATCTTCCGCTGTGATAAGATAAATACGTGTAGTGTTCTTCACAAAATGGCATGAATTAAGGTGAATAGCAGAAAAAATAGTATTACTAAATTTTCTAGTAACTCAGCTTTGGTGACAAGATAAGACAATGTAAAAGTACAGTATTATTACTTAAAAAAATCTTTTTGAAATCTCGACAATTTCTTCCCTAATGTCATACCAATAGAAACGTTCATCAATCAGATGTAAGGAAGTTGTATGTGACTGACATTAAGTTTAATAAGTTTTGTAAGTCAAGTCACTATTTTTTTAAAAAACTAGATTTAACGTAACGCCTTATCCCGCTCGTAAGTAGACAGAGAGAACTGCAGGAGGAGGTGTGTCTTAATTAGTTTTGGGTATTAAAATCAATTAGCTTGTTTCGAGATAGATACCCACTTATGGAAACCATTTTTTTTTTAATTTTTATAACTCGCAAAGTTAGAATCGATTGTCGAGACTGTAACTTATCTTTTACATTTCTTGTTATTAGATAGATATATATAAGTGAAGATAATAAAAACTATTATACATAGGTTATATACATGACGTCGCATTAGTGAAAAATGTCCTAGAAATCCAACCAAAATGCTAAAATACGGAAAACTTTAGTTCATATGAATACAGAAATAGTAACATAGAAAGTGGGATTTTTCCAAGTTGTACGTACGTATGTATTTTGTACAAAGATGATCCGTCAAAGCTAACTTTTGAGGCTGGCCGTGTGGCGGCTTGCGGGGACGTTCATATTTGTAGTAAAAGCTTCTAGCTAAAGTTTTATACTAAACTAAATATACATATGCATATATATATATATATATATATATATATATATATATATATATATATATATATATATATATATATATATATATATATATATATATATATATATATATATATATATATATATATATATATATATATATATATATATATATATATATATATATATATATATATATATATATATATATATATATATATATATATCTTCTTTACTATGGAAGGACACCAGAAAAGTCTCATTTTCACAGGTAATGGTTCCATCATTTGTTTCTTTTATATATACGCTGAGCCTATTGTTAATACACTCGGTTTCACTTACTTTTGATTCTTTACATTACAAAGATTAGGGACGTTTTTTGCTTCATTTCAATATAAGTTACAGCCTGTAATTTGCTTGCGTAATTTTCACAAATCGACAAGACTTATTATTTTAAATATTTTAAAAGTAATAAGACTTGTCGAATTCTGAAAATACAAGATTCAGCGGGCAACTAAAGGAAATGGTGAAATGTATTCGCTTATATTTTATTAATTTTAAAGCCATAATCTACGCTGAAAATAGAAAAATATACAGGTTATAAAAATTTGAACGCAGCCAAATTTGAACCCGCACCCTCTTGCGAACCGTTTTTAATATCGTTTTTATAAATAAGTATTTTTTGAATTTGCAATATTACACATCCATTTTTCGATAAAATTAGAAGTTCGTTAAATGTTCAGTCCTAAACAAATAAAGTGTCCTCAATCGACGTCGGTACGTGCGTCCCGACTTCGACTTTATAAGAGCTTTTTATTACTTTCAAGAGTTATTTTTCTCAAGAGTTACTTTTATATATGCAAATTATATTTTTTATACTTATTTATATTGTTTTATTAGTATTCGTACGTATCTGAAGTTTAAAAATTTTTTTACTTTCACGCTTTATCCCGCATATAACTGGATATGCCTGTGACGAACACGTAGGCAGAGCAAATTATTAGTTAAGACACTTGTTAAGACTTTAGTGGCGGAGTTAGTAACTTATTATCAGTTCGAAGTGAATTAAAAGAATCACCCTCCCGAGAATCGAACCTATAACAGTCGTGTTTACAGGCACACACTGTATGTGTACCACGACGATCCTTACATATAGAAAGAAAAAAAGCAGAGAGCAGAATGAATAAACATTAGATATTTACTTCTTTGGAGAAGTATTCCAATGAAGGGGACATGAGATCCTTACCAAAAATAATGACGATGAAAATTGTTAATTACAACTATTGTAAATGTCGTAGAAATATATTAATTACAGCGTTTTAACAATAAGTTCCCAAGGTTCCTGTGGTTCCCTCTTCCTAACCTACTCTGTGCAAAATAAAGTGTGAAGATAAAAAAAATATTTCTTACACAACAATTTGGGTCCTAAAAAATATGCATTTAGAGGCAAAATAGAAAAAGGCATATAAACCACTTCCAAATTCAAGATCCCACGAGATTTCTATGACACAAGGGTAAAGGATATGTAACATTGTAAACGCAATCAATGTATAAATAAATGCTGGCTTCTCTCGCTTATCCGCAAATCCTTGGGCGTATCTATTGGATGCGAGTGCCGTATGGTCGGAGCATGGGTCTCGGTTACAAACAATGTGTATATTGTATTGCCATAACTGTAAGACTGGGTTTACATTAATTTGATTTTTTTATAAGAAAGTCGAGGAAATATGGAATTTTTGATTTCATTTTTTCGCTCTGAGATCTAGGTAAGGCGCGGCGTTGAGTTCCACCTCTCAACATGCAATACCTCGAAAAGGAGGTAAGTGGGGATCGGAGTGTCAACACTAGGTTCCCACGGTTCCTACAGTTCCATCTGCCTATCCTGGTATGTGCAAGATAAAGCGTGAAGCTATAAAAAAGTCAAGGTTAACGAGCTTTCGGGTCATCTAACGGTAAGTGATAACACGCCCACGGCCTCATGTAAAAATATTTTTCTTTAATCCCATGTAATATTTACTTTTGAAATAAAATATATATTTTTTAAATAAAATTTCCTGGAGTTAAGATCTGCCATCGAACATAACTTCAAATAGTAGAAAAATTGTCTTATTTTTCACTACATAGTCAAAATAAAAATTCGAACATGTATACAAAGATTATGTATTTATATATAGAACAGTCACACAACATAACACTTGATTACTAATTCGCCACCTAAAGACAGGATCTGTGTCTATGTCATCACGAATTCTGTAAGATATGAAAATGAGATTCAAAAGAAATATAACATTATGCGATTCGACGTCAAGTTCAGTAACAGTAAAAGTGTCTGATACAACCTTTATGTTCTGAAAACTTCAAATATATATATGGGACGTTAATTTCGCTTTACAGATTAATATAAAATTAATAAACTTGAGAAATGACGCTAACTTAAAAAAGATCGGGAAACAAAACTCCATAGTCTAAAATACCCAAAAAAACTAACGTCTCCGACCAGCAGATACTGCTGCAACTAGAAAAAATCATAATTTTCCACCACTAATTACTACTTTGCCAAGAAATAGCTTTGTAGGTGCCATGAGTGAGCTACGAAGGATTGATCTAGACTCTAAAATATTAAATGCCCATAAAAAATACCATTTTTTTCTCAATAAACAATATGTAGACCTGGTTTTACAATAAGTATTTCAATCTCATGTAGATTCGCTAAATGCCTATGGTCCCGTCGAACCCAACTATAGCTCGAGACGCCTTTCCCTTTCCATTTCCTCCGTACATTCGTACAAACAAATGCTTGTATGTGCGGACGTAGTGTTAGCGGGAATTAAAAAAAAATATTAATAGATTCACGCAGTTTCCCGCATACATGCACGTAGACAAAGGGAGCCAAATCTTATACTCTGTTAGAAACTTTCTAGCTAATTCTGAGAATTTGAGTGTTAAGTGGCAAAGCTCAACGTCTCGCTTGCGTCACTTTTTACACCAGAGATGGTATTTTAAATAATTAACTCTCCCTTCACGAGTATTGAACTTACAATTACTATTTGTTTAAAATTAGGCACTTTGCCACTTTGCTAAAAGCTTTTAAGCTTCAAAGACTTTTATATTATTTATTCATAGGTGCATTTCAAAATATCTTTATTTCTAAGTAAATAAAACATTGAGTTTATCTCGATTACTTGAACTTTATAAAAAATATATATGCTAATATTACAAATCCTTTATTTTTTTTTTGTGTTAATTGTGGTGATTAATAATCGAGCAATATGTATAATATGAAATGAGGATGAAGAAACACCTCTATATCTTCTCACTGAATGCCCACAGAAATCATTCTTATTATCTACTGTGTTACTGGACTGTATGAACCAGCCAAGCCACAACTTGGATAAGCTAAGAGAAGAAGTCGAGAAAATTATAAAGGAAGGTTTTGAAGACCCTGGATTCATACGGGATCACAGCTACCTTAGACACCTTAAATATATCACGTAATCCCATGTATTTATTTCTGTATACAAAATCCGCTATGAAACAGACAATAACTTTATATATAAAACCTTCAATTTCCTTTTTCCAATCTATGATATTGAATTGCTTTAGAAGAACATAATGGAACACTTATTTCATGTGAAATAACACTATGTTATGTATATATATGTATATATGTATAGATATATGTAGTTTCATTTTATATATCACGCGATGTACGGGTCTTGAATGAGGATAAGTGTTTGTAAAAGACATGCAATCTCTGTTTGTACGAAGGGTATTAGTAATATTGTAGTGATTTACTTGGTTTTTTATTATTATTCAATTTATTATATGTATAAAATAAACATATTTTAAAGGAAATAGAACGTTGGTCACTATGGATAAAAGTTTTTTTTCAAAATTCACGCTTTATCCCGCTCGTAGAAGGATAGACAAACTGAACTGCAGGAACCGTAGGAACCTAGTATTAAGACACTCCGTTTCCCGCTTTCCTCCTTTTAATACATTGCGTGTTGAGTGACGGAAGTCAACGTCGTGCTTGCCTATTTGCCAGAATGAAGTAAATAGGTAAATATGATTTAATCCATCCTTTCTGAGTGACTTTACTTACTTGATTTTTTTTGGTCAGTTTCATGCTGTTCTCCTATAGCTAAACTTACACTACTATAGACAGAATTCAGGTGAGATCCTAACCTACACTCCCTTTTAACCCCTAATCCCTAAGCTAGGAGGAAACTAAAGGAATGAAACTCTGTTCTCGACTTACTGCCGAAGTTTTAAAATTTCGTACGTCGATTGGCGGTTCATTTCTTAAAACAATCGATGAAAATAATTCACAACACTTAGTAACTTTCATAATATATGAAACTATATTAAATGACATATATATTAAAGAATACAATAGTATATGTTATATTAACGTATTTTTTTCTCTATATAAACTGGGCAAAAATTAAAAAACGGCATTTACCATACAAAAAAGCAAATAAAGGGTGGTCTATTTACAAAAAGAGGGTCCTAAGATGTACTTGTGCAGTAAAGGCTGTCAAGGAGTATATACAACTCTTAGTACACCATGTATTGTGGTAGAAAGGGGTTCTTTCTTAACTATATATGCCGGTGTTATAATATTTCTCTGGAAGAAACCTCTAATAAACGATAGTAAAGCCTTTTGGGCATAATTTTTTTGTTTTCTTCTATTTTTTGAATAAATCCGAATTGTTCACAAGAACAAGTTAATAAATAATTTTAATTAATTTAAATTATCTTCACGTTCTAACCCGCTTAAAAAGGGGTAGGGAGAGAGAACCGCAGGAACCGTCAGAACCTAGTGTTAAGACACGCTGTTCCGTACCCTCCGCTTTCTGAGGCATTGCGTGTTGAGTTGCGAAACTCAACACCACACTTGACGAGTTGCCATATCGAACAAATTGGAAGTGAAATAATCATCTTCCGCGAGTGAGAATTGAACCCACGTTCACGTTTTCAAGTAAATAAATCAAGAAATACAAATTATATAAGCGCTTTTAAATGGGGATGTGAAGTTATTACCATCGGTTTAATCTTGTTGCTATATATATATATATATATATATATATATATATATATATATATATATATATATATATATATATATATATATATATATATATATATATATATATATATATATATATATATATATATATATATATATATATATATATATATATATATATATATATATATATATATATATATATATATATATATATATATATATATATATATATATATATATATATATATATATATATATATATATATATATATATATATATAACCTCAGCTAGAGCTTTAATTAAACCGGAGCAAACAAAATGTTATATAAAATACAAGTTACCAATAAATATCAGGGCAACATTAAGCGAAAAGTTTTATTTGCATTACGGCGCGACGGCACGACACGTGTGCGTTTAAAATTCTTTACATTCCTTATTTAAACTTAAATGTGGAGAAAATAGAGAAAAGAGTGATCAAACCTCATGACCTAAATTAAAGAAAATAGGCTCTAATAAAATAAGCTCTTATCTAGTATAGTGCTTACTTTATGAAAATATCGAATTCAACATTGACTTTTCTATTTATTTGGCTCACACTTGGAGGATCAAAGAGAATTTAGTGTACAGACACTCCGTTTTCCGCTTTTTATAAAGAAAACGGCCTTATTACAGTAAATTTCCACTATTAATATTGTAATTTATTATAACAAAAACAAATATAAAGATTAAAAGTTTATACTTTTCGTAGGCCTTCGAAATAAACTCGCTGTAGAGCGCGATACGATGCGAGAAAGTAGCCGCGAATTACGACACAAACAGCACTGAGTGGAGCCAGGAGATGGAGATTTAACTTTATTTTTAATATACATGTTTTTATTATTATATTTTTTTAATAATCCTTTGAGGATGGTTGTAGCGCAGAGGCAGCATCAATTGCCACACAGGGAGAGTGAACTTTTACGTTTCCATTTTTTGCTCAGGCAACTAGGCAAACGCGGCTTTGAGAACGGAGCGTCTTAACACTAATTTCTAGTGGTTCCTGCGGTTCCTGCGGTTCCCTCCATCTAATCTGCTATATGTGGGATAAAAGCGTGAAGCGTGAAGCGTCAAAAATTAAAAAAGGTTTCCTTTCGTTAATTAGCACGCAATATTTCATAAATTGAGTGATTCGAGGGATACAGAGAGTGTGTTATCACTAGGTTCCCTCTGCCTATCTTGCTATATGCAGAATAAAAGCATCTTATATAATATATATTTCAAAACTAAGCATTGGTCACAATATCTTCCTTACAAAATCACGTATTCTGTAATACAATATCGTTAATAATAGAATAATGTTTCCTTCACAACGCACCTGAGATTCCACAAATAGATTCATTTGATATTCAGTTTCAAGCCAAACTATTGCAGTGGTTTAATTTTTAATCTTATTTAGATTGTTAGACAAATTTTTGGCTCTTTGTGTAGATAGTGATGCATTATTACTTATGATCTGTGGAGGCGTCTGTCTTCAAGAACTGAAAACAAGTGACATGGTGACAGTAAAAGTGGGTGAATTGAATGTAAATTGCTTGTTAAACGCAGATCATGCAGTGCTTATTATATCATCGGAATGCTAGTTGCAGGCATTGGTCACCATTCTGAAAGACGGGTGTGAAACTAATTGTCCATGCTTGAATGCAAGTAAGACAAAGTTATTTAAAAGAAGCGAGGAAAGGACAGTGACATTGTGATCGGATAATCATTAGAACTAGTGATTATAGTGGCAAACTTGGAAATATGTTATGTAGAGATGGTTGCTGGTACCAAATGGTAGATGGTACCAAATAAATATGAAAAGACGTGTTGCTGCCGGTAACAGAATGAATGGTGCCTTAGCTGCCTTGTTGAGACGGCAGAAAGTTAATCGCTGCACGTTTGGCCGTACACATTGCAGTGATTGTAATTATCTATTATCAACATAGAATAAAAAGTACATTGAAATTGGTACAAAAGATTTTCTTAGTACCTTGACGAGCACGCACTATCGGTAGCAGAAAACGCTAATTCCACTATACTAATCCAAGTTTAGGTTTAACGGCAGTTATTATAGGCAAAGGAAGGGATTGTGAGTTCCATTTCCATGAGGAGAGAACGACTAAATCTTCATCGTTCTGACAACAAGACAAAACGCGGCGTCAAGTTTCGCTACTCGACACGCAACGCTTCGATAGGCAGAAAGCGGAGAACGAAGTGTCTTAACATTATATGCGTACGGTTCCCTCGTCCCACCCTACCTACCTAAGTACAGAATATATAACAAAATAAAACAAATTTAATCTTGATCAAAAGTAGGTTGAATTGGATAAAAAAAAATGTTTTATCCAATTCGACCTAATTTTGATCATGAATAAATAAAATAATACAATAATTTTAAACAAACAAAGCTTGTCGCCAATTCCGTGGACGCAAGAGAAAATTAAAAGCACATTTGTATTCAAGGATAAACATCAAGTTTTACAGCCGGCGCTCATTTAAATCAATTTCGTGAAGTTCGTAAAACGTACAGCGAAGGATAAAAGTACTCCAAATTATAAAAGTTTCGTATTGAAATTATAAGGGAATCATAAAAATTGTATGGGTAGTAGCATAGGGTACTGGTAAAAGTATGGTAAAACATGGAACAGCGGTATAGTGATTGACTATGCAAGAAGTGGGTTCGATGAAGGTGAGTTTTTTAAACAAACTTGATCTATATCTGAATCTATCTATATATCTAAATATAGAATACTGAACACTGGCTTCGGCAATCTGAAGCTATTTTTAATTTCATTCATCACCAAGTAGCTAGTATGTTCTACCGAGAAAAAGCCATTCGCGGTGGCTCTTTAATAATTTTAAAAAAAGATTACAAATATAAAGAACTCACAGATATTGTAAGCGTCTCTGTTGAGCAGACTTTTGAAATGGCCTGTTGCGAGCTTGATCTAAGCTAGATCTAAGCTATTCCCTCTGCCTACTCTGCAATATACGGGATAAAACGTGAAGCCAAATAAAACTTAAATAAAAATGCAGTTAATTTTATTCAAGTTAAATATACTACAGTTTGAAATTTCATACTTGGATTAAAAATGATTACGATACATTACATATTTTTATTTATTCATTAAGGTACAAACAGAACTAGATTGACCTACAGAACACAGTCTTGATATTGCTGAAGAAAAGTCATATAAGTAAAGGCGGTAAGCGGGGACAAAGAAAGCAAGGACTAAGCAACGGAGTGTTACACTAGGTTTCTATTCTAGATTCTATTCAGTTCCCTCTGCCTACCCTGCCATGTGCGGGATAAGTGAAGACATAAAAAAAAGAAAGTCATATAACAAGCTTTTAAGACTCCCTCCAAGAAGACCTCCCGGAGTCTGATGACCGTAGACGAGGTAAAAGAGTTGAGAAGAAACCGAAGCGTTTTGCATTTCATTCTCAATTTGTAATTCAAGAAGTGAACACAAAACTTAGTCTCTTAGTAGGCTTTCATTCATACACTAGGCGACTAAAAAACCCTTTTTTTAATCTATACAAATATGTAAGCATATAAATATATAGGGAAACTTTTAAAAGAGTAAAGCTTTTAAATTCTATGGCGCTGGGCATTTTTTCATGCGTCAATTTAATTGAATCTGGGCTTAGATGGAAAATAATCGGATGAACTATTCATGTGCGACACTTCCAATACAGAAAAGCTAAACAATACGGTACGCTGCGATGGATGTGGAGTTCAAAACGTTGTGTGAAAAGCGTGTTCGAAATCAATTACTTGTTGAGATCTTAAATAATAATGGGTTCATTGTAACCCTTAATCTAAGACGCTTTAATTGCCGTCTTTAGCTTCACGGTATCCCATAATTGTATGCAGGGTAGACAGGGGAAACCCAGTGTTAGAATACTCTGTTCTCTACGCTGTGATTCATCTAGTCACCAAAGATAAAAAATTAAATAATTTATGTTTATTCATTACTTATACAAGTCTTGCTTGAAAAAGGGTATGAGCGCGACCTTAAAGGGTGTGTCTCTCTAATGGGGTACGTGATTTATTTTTAATTCCAGTTAGACTTTTAGATCCCTGCTGATCCCTCTGCTTGAAACTTGTGGTTAAAACAGATGTTCAGTACAAAAAAGTTCTCTCAGGAGCTGGTTATCTAGTCCCTCA
The DNA here is from genome assembly GCA_037178615.1 of Dione vanillae. Classification (NCBI taxonomy): domain Eukaryota; kingdom Metazoa; phylum Arthropoda; class Insecta; order Lepidoptera; family Nymphalidae; genus Dione; species Dione vanillae. Next base: position 784,987 of record JAZFAU010000229.1, on the reverse strand, counting down.
GCCCTAATCTGTTCTCCAAACGAATTTTTCGAAATTTTCAGCATCCTTTTTTCAGCTTCCTTCTATTTCAGCTTCAGGAGCTACGCCGGAAGTATTTCGTAATAACGATGTGTGAGTTAGCTTGGACAAGCCTTTTATTTGCGCCGCTCAATAGCAATACCCCAAAGACATTGTGTGTTGAGTGGCGGATCTCAATTACGTTACCGGAGCGGAGAAATTGAAATAAAATGATCCATTTTCCCCGAGTGGAAATCGAACCCACATACCATCGTGTTTACTGCGTTTTCTGTAAATTAATCTCTTATTATAGGTAGTAGAGGCTTAGGTAGCTTCTTATTTAGGAACAGTTATTATTTACTTGTTGAAAGAATAACTAAACTTAGTTTAAGTAATAACTTTTCGTACAGTTTTAATTTGTTGTTTTATTATTAAAAGATTTCTGTTTGATAATAAACAATAAAACTTGATACTTACTTTATTTCTTATGTGATCAGATATGAAGAAGTTAAATTCTTAAAAGTTACTTAGAAAATGTGGTTAAATTGAAGGTATATCTTCTACCTTCCAACGTATCCATCAAACAATGCTAATTTTTTTTTAGGTTTCACGCTTTATCCCGCACATGGCAGGGTAGGCAGAGGGAACTGCAGGAACCGGGTGTTAAGACACTCCGTTGCTTAGTTCCTGCTTTCTCCGTCCCCGGTTTCCGCCTTGTTCGAGGCATTGCGTGTTGAGTGGCGGATCTCAACGCCGCGCTTTGCCTAGTTTGCCAGACCGAAGAAAATGGAAATAGGAAAATTCATCTTCCCCGAATGGGAATAGAACTCTCAAACCGTCGTGTTTACAGGCAGACGCTTACGCCTCTGCGCCACGACGGCCAACTTGCTACGAGTAAATATTGTTAATTAAAAATTGTGAACTCGAATATGGCAAGATCTTGTGGTATTGGTATTCATAATCTCTACTGAGTCTCAATATTGAGAACTCTTGATTTCCTCTAGCCTACCCATTTATATGCGGCATTACGCGTAAAACATAATTTGATACTAATTTATAATTATCACATACCCACATATCTTGTATTCAGAAACCTAATTTTAAACAGTGAAGAATTTGGCAGCACTTTACATACAAAATGACACGAAAAGTCCCATCTTATTTCATATATTTATATTATACGTATTAGGTATATTTAAAAACACGACAGAATTATTATTAAAAGAAAAACCATCGATACACATGTATCGAGCTTATTCGGACAGACGTTCAACGTAATCGTAGTAAATGATATAAATAATAATATTTCTTAATAACGGAGTGTCTATTCAACGGAGTGTCTTAACACTAGGTTCGTATGGTTCCTGCAGTTCCCTCTGCCTACCCTGCCATGTGCGGGATAAAGCGTGAAGCTAAAAATTATTATTTCACAGTAGAGCGGACTCTTCCAATACGGACCGTCTGCTAACATAAATTCATCGTTTTATTGCTTTTGCCATTTAAAACTACCCTCTTTTTACATAAAACTCCTAAATAGACATATATCAAAGATATGCAAAGCTTACATAACTATAATGTGATTAATAATTACCCCACAAGGGACCCGATCCCGCTACCACCGCCATTACACGAACTATGCAAACACATAACCATTTAGCTGGAAATTGTTGCAACCCGTAATTACGCTGAGAAGTCGTAAATAATATAAAGCGAGCTAAATTGTTTCAACGGTCATGAGAACAATGTCTTCCTATTTTATTATGGAATAATATATAACACATATATGTTATATATTATAATAATTTTCATAATAATAAAATAGAAAGAATATATATATATATATATATATATATATATATATATATATATATATATACATATATATATATATATATATATATATATATATATATATATATATATATATATATATATATATATATATATATATATATATATATATATATATATATATATATATATATATATATATATATATATATATATATATATATATATATATATATATATATATATATATATATATATATCTATCTATATATATATATATATATATATATATATATATATATATATATATATATATATATATATATATATATATATATATATATATATATATATATATATATACTCGCTTTATCCCATAGGAACCTAGTGTAAAGGACCATAGGAACCTAGTGTAAAGACACTCCATTGCTTAGCCCGCTTTCCGCCATTTTCGAGGCATTGCGTGTTGAGTGGCGGAACTCAACGCCGGGCTTTGCCTAGTTGCCAAAGGGAAGAAAATGGAAACAGAAAAATCCATCTTCCCCGAGTGGGAAGCGAACTGTCAAACCGTTGCGTTTACGGTGGACGCTTACGCCTACATTGTTTTAATTTACATATAAATATATATAATACATATTTCCTAATCCAGCAGTCTCTAAACTTGCACATTAAGACCGCAGCACACAACACTACAAACTATTGTAGCTGCATCGAATAATAAATGAATCGGATTCATCGACATCGGTACAGTTGCATAAATATGCCATGAGTTAGCGCACCTGGCGTTGGCGTACAACTGGAGGGGGCTCTAAGTGCTATGGAAGTATGAATATTTTTATAAACTTTATTTTATAGATTTTGTGAGGTTGTGTTTGTTCTGGCTTAACGTAAAAACTACTGAACGTTGATAAAATTTTATAATATTAGCTTTTGCATTAGACTATACATTTAGACTACAATTTATGATAAACGAAAGCAGTTCAATTTACTAATAAATATATCATAGACAGCTAGTGTATCATATTTATTGCTGTAAACTTTTTGTAGCAATGCTTTATAGAACCTAGTATTGAGAACTTAGTATAGGCTTACTGGTTTTTACTTTGCGTCTGAATTTAAATTGCAAAAAAATTTGGGGAGCCCTTTGGCATTTAATTTTGGAACTCCTGACACCTTGACAAGTTCAAAGCATGAAAATGATAATATTTCACTTCCACATGTAGGTATAAAAACAAAGGTAATTTACTTTGTTATGATGACTTACATCATTACATATATTTATTTTAATATTGTTTATTTATTTATTTATTTATTTATTTTCCACTTAGAATCAATAAGATGATCACTTGTGTACGTCAGATAGAGCGAACGGAGGAGTGTCAAAGGAGCCCAATTTGATAATAAATATCGAATTGAGCCCCTCTGCAACCTCCACACTCCACGACGTAAAACTAAAGTTACGAGGATTCCAAGCGCGGCCTGGTGAGAAGAGCCCACAACAAACTCAGCCAGGTTTCCCTAAACCTATTGTGATCACTTCACAAACGTCATTCTAACTTATGAGCAAGTCATTGATTCCATGCCGTTTTATCATCAATGTAATCCTTTACACTATAATAGGATTTACTAATTAATTGCCTTTTAACAAAGATTTTAAATTACGTTTAGTGAGTAAATGGTATATATTTTAGTTCTTGTTATATCCCGTATGTAAGAGAGAGAGAGTAGGCAGAAGAAACTTACTGTTAACACACTCCGTTTTTTTCTTTTCTACCAAATTTTCAAACTATAGTATGTTAAGTGGAGGAACTCAGTGCCACGCCCAATCTTATCACCAGAGCGAAAATATAAAAGTATTTCAAATTCTCCAAGTGGAAATCGAATTTGTTAACAAAATGGACTTTTTATTTTTATAATGCGTTTTACACCTTTCAGTTTGTACCTAATGGATAAAGTACAAGTATTTATGATCTTAAAATAGATTTTTTATCGTGTATTTTATTCTATTAGTTAAGCAGTTTTCTTTACATATCAGATGAGTTATATAAAAATATAACACCGTACAAGCGTGGCGTTGAGTTCCGCCACTAAACACCCATTGTCTCGAAAAGAAAGTGGAGGATACAGTGTTATAACACTAGGTTCCCAGAATTCCTATGGTTCCCTCTGCCTATTGTAATATGAGTGGGATAAAGCGTGAAGCTAGTTAAAAAAATCAAATTTTTAACCACAATCAATTTAAACAATAAATCAATTTCTGAATTTCAGCTCAATTGGACGCAGGTCCAGGTCAATGAAATTAGGTCAAATTAAGCCTAGAAGAGCCCGAAGCAAAATAAAATAGAAATAAAAAAAAAACGTAAACCAAAACCCCTGCGGGTGTACAATCGATCGTCTCATTACAACCGCACCGTGTAATCGCTTACATGCAACTGCAGCTAATTCTAATTAAATTTTCATCCTTATTTATAGCGGTATAGAGTCCATTTTATCACCCCTGCGTTTGGTGCTAATGTATTTACACTCTAAACTGCATAGAATATTAATTTTGTAATATAACATAGGATTACATTAAAAATTTAAGTTATTTGGCTAATAAAGATTAAGCAGAGACGGAGAACACAGGGACTAAGCAGCGGAGTGTCTTAACACTAGGTTCAAATGGTCCCTGCAGCTCCCTCTGCCTACCCTGCAATGTGCAGTGATAAAGCGTGAAGCTAAAAAAAATATTTTTTTAATTTTCTACGATAAAAATAAATAACGCGTTCGTATTATTCTTTACATTGCAATATTTTTTTTATTTTCTGCTTGGCGGTCCTATAACGTAGTGAATAGTATTACATCACTACAAATATTAAATAAACGTAGACTTTAAAAAAAAAATTAAAAAATAATTTAAATTTACTTTGCGGTAAAAGTTTTAAAGGTGATATGTGACAGTGTTGCCATAAGAAAAATCTTATAAATTACAAACTCTGTACTGAACCATCGGTACACGAGTCCAATGCACACTTGAATTGTACTTTTCCGTAATGTCAAATGTACTACAATAGTAATCACGTTCATAAATTGAATGTAATTAAAATTCAATTTACAAGCTGCCACTGAGCCTACATGTAGTACCAATATACGTAATTAATAACAAAACTAGTAATAGCTTAACACTAGCTTAAATACAGGCATAGTATTTTTAGGGAATCTAATTTTTTTTTTTGTAAAAATATAGAATTATTGACTGATATAAAACGCTCGTAAATGTTTTTCTACTAAATCTAATTGGCTCACGTGAAGATTTGTTTAAACAGTTCAACTTCGAACATTAGCTAAATTTGATACCAATCCGCCTTTATGAGATCTTTAAAACGGAAAAGTGAAACTCTACATCAAAAACTCGCCTCTCTAAGTGTGCGCAATACAAAAGCTTCCACAAATAATATACAAAGATGAAGATAATACTAATATACTTGCAATAAATCAAGAAACGTATAAATACAATAGATATCGATGTCTCGAACACATCATATGATTGATCATCTTGTTTGAGAATGAGAGGTTCTATATATTATGGAGGTGATAGAGAAAGATAAGTCTAAGCTGCCTGTTATGACGACGGTTTATGAGTTCAAATCCCATGAGGGGTCAATAATTTTTATTTTCTTTGTCTACAAGCAAAGCGCGGTGTTGGGTTTCGTGGTAAAAAAGAAGGTATTCGTGACACTGACAGAATATTTTTCGTCTGCTCCCACAATATAACCCAGATCGAATAAAAAGCTTTACCTTAAACACCCGCACAATAATCACATACTAACTATAAGTGAACATAGAAAATAATAATAGCAACAATGTAGGGAGGGTACCGAATGACAAATATCAACTGTTAGTTCGTACTTTGTAATGTACTAACGTACTACAAGAGAGGAGGGTAGTAGAGTAGACGCGACAACGTTTGGCAATAAAGTTATAGCGAATACTATTTCTTTTTCTTTCTTTATGTCTTCACGCTTTTATCCGTATGGCAGGGTACATTCCGTTGCTTAGTCCCTGCTTTCTCCGTAGCCGCTTTGAACCTTTTTTGAGGCATCGCATACTAAGTGGCGGAACTAACGCCGCGCTTTGCCAAGTTGCCAAAGCGAAGAAAATGGTAATGAAACATTTATTTAACAGTCATTTCACGGAATGTACATTTTTCGTGGGCATTTTGATATTTAATATCAGGAATACCTTATATCGAGTCAACAGAATAGCTAAATAAAAAAATAATAAATAATTACCGTTAGTAATAGTTATTGAGTGTGTTACGATCCCACACTACCCCAGGGTAGTCAGATATCGCTTAGTAAGATTCCACATAACTTGATCAGTACATTGCATGAGATCCAAGAATTATAGCGGCATGTTATTCAAAAGTAGAGTCAATTTTCACCTATTCTGTTAATTAATGCCAGTTATAATTTTAAAATTTAAAATCACTCTTGTCTCTGTCTATCGAGCAAGAAGTCACACTTTTAGTTATAAATTGCAAAGTCATCTCGTAATAAATAAATTTAAAGATTTGTTTTTTTTTTTTGGATCCTCCGCTTCCACCGTACTTAATTAGCCTAATGAGAATTTTTCGTTGTCATGTAAACGTCTAACACGTGGAGTATAATATCACGAATCTTATAGAAAAAGGACATCACTTTATAGGTATAGCCATGAAGTCCACGTTCAAGTTGTATATATATATATATATATATATATATATATATATATATATATATATATATATATATATATATATATATATATATATATATATATATATATATATATATATATATATATATATATATATATATATATATATATATATATATATATATATATATATATATATATATATATATATATATATATATATATATATATATATATATATATATATATATATATATGTAATATGGATAACATAGTATTCCGTCAGTATATTTTTCTTAGAAAAGGTTTGAATTATGTTTATTTCACGTGCGAGGAGATTAGATTTGATGCAACTTTGTCCGTTTGTATCAAGATAACATTAGTATTATACTTTAGTACACTATTCCGTATATACATGTTGCAAGGTAGGCAGAACAACCTAGTGTTATGACTCTCCGTTCTCTACTTTTTAAAGTGAACTACTTTTTAAGCATGTTAAGTGGTGAAACCTAACGCCGCGCAATATCTCGTTAGTATCAGACAAGAAAATAAAAAAAATATTTTCTGCCATATTTTTCTTCTTTGTTTCCTTTCTTTCCGCGGTAAAGTTATAACCGCATCGTTCTATGAGTATCTATCTGAAGCTTATCATTATATTTATTCTAGTGTCAAAGCTCTCCGTTTTCCACACAATAATTCGATTTTCCATAAATAACGGAACCCAACGTTGCAAATTGTGTTGCCAGTTGTACAATGTCATCAGCTATTCACCTTAAAAGTAACACTATACTAAAAGGTTAAAAGGTTAACATTTATTTTGATTCAATGAGAATAGTTATTTAAAAGTGATTTTTTTATTTTCTTTTGTAAAGCTCTATATTTTTATTAATACAACCTACAAGTAGAATTTACATGTATTTGATTGATATATATATATATACTTAGTCTGGCCATAAATATTGTTACTATTCAAAACAAGAAAATATTACGTTTGAATTTGGAATCTGTCATTTTTATATGATTGCTTGATGTGTTTTCTTATTTTCGCGCCATTATATTGTTAAATATTTTGTTATATTAAAATGGAGTGGGGTGATAAAGAGAACCGAATCGCTGTGATTGCCTTACATAAAGTAGGTATGGAGAAAAGTGCAATTTTTAAAACCCTCCACCCGCTTGGTATTAGTCAAATGTTTGTTTACCGGGCTATTGATAGGTACAATGATACCTCCTCTGTTTGTGACAGAAAAAGATCTGGCCGTCCACGTACCGTTCGTGTGAAAAAGGTGATTAAAGCAGTTAGGGAAAGAATTCGAAGAAATCCTGTCCGTAAGCAAAAGATTTTATCTCGGGAGATGAAGATAGCTCCTAGAACCATGTCGCGTATATTAAAAGATGACTTAGGACTTGCAGCCTATAAGAGACGTACTGGTCACTTCTTAACTTATAATTTAAAGAAGAATAGGGTGGTAAAATCCAAACAACTACTTAAGCGGTACGCAAAGGGAGGTCACAAAAAAAATTTTGTTTACGGATGAGAAAATTTTTACAATTGAGCAGTATTTTAATAAACAAAATGACCGTATTTATATATAATATATATATATATATATATATTTATATATATATATATATATATATATATATATATATATATATATATATATATATATATTATATATATATATATATATATATATATATATATATATATATATATATATATATATATATATATATATATATATATATATATATATATATATATATGTTCTATGAGTATCTATCTGAAGCTTATCATTATATTTATTCTAGTGTCAAAGCTCTCCGTTTTCCACACAATAATTCGATTTTCCATAAATAACGGAACCCAACGCCGCAAATTGTGTTGCCAGTTGTACAATGTCATCAGCTATTCACCTTAAAAGTAACACTATACTAAAAGGTTAAAAGGTTAACATTTATTTTGATTCAATGAGAATAGTTATTTAAAAGTGATTTTTTTATTTTCTTTTGTAAAGCTCTATATTTTTATTAATACAACCTACAAGTAGAATTTACATGTATTTGATTGATATATATATATATACTTAGTCTGGCCATAAATATTGTTACTATTCAAAACAAGAAAATATTACGTTTGAATTTGGAATCTGTCATTTTTATATGATTGCTTGATGTGTTTTCTTATTTTCGCGCCATTATATTGTTAAATATTTTGTTATATTAAAATGGAGTGGGGTGATAAAGAGAACCGAATCGCTGTGATTGCCTTACATAAAGTAGGTATGGAGAAAAGTGCAATTTTTAAAACCCTCCACCCGCTTGGTATTAGTCAAATGTTTGTTTACCGGGCTATTGATAGGTACAATGATACCTCCTCTGTTTGTGACAGAAAAAGATCTGGCCGTCCACGTACCGTTCGTGTGAAAAAGGTGATTAAAGCAGTTAGGGAAAGAATTCGAAGAAATCCTGTCCGTAAGCAAAAGATTTTATCTCGGGAGATGAAGATAGCTCCTAGAATCATGTCGCGTATATTAAAAGATGACTTAGGACTTGCAGCCTATAAGAGACGTACTGGTCACTTCTTAACTGATAATTTAAAGAAGAATAGGGTGGTAAAATCCAAACAACTACTTAAGCGGTACGCAAAGGGAGGTCACAAAAAAATTTTGTTTACGGATGAGAAAATTTTTACAATTGAGCAGTATTTTAATAAACAAAATGACCGTATTTATATATAATATATATATATATATATATATTTATATATATATATATATATATATATATATATATATATATATATATATATATATATATATATATATATATATATATATATATATATATATATATATATATATATATATATATATATATATATATATATATATATATATATATATATATATATATATATATATATATATATATATATATATATATATATATATATATATATATATATAGTATATATATATATATATATATATATATATATATATATATATATATATATATATATATATATATATATATATATATATATATATATATATATTATATATATATATATATATATATATATATATATATATATATATATATATATATATATATATATACATATATATATATATATATATATATATATATATATATATATATATATATATATATATATATATATATATATATATATATATATATATATATATATATATATATATATATATATATATATACATATATATATATATATATATATACTTAGTCCTTGCCATAAATATTGTTATAAACAAAAGCACGATTTTTTTTTTATACGTAACATTATTCCTTTCATAGTGAGTTAGTTTAATACATCAATATATAACTATTAAAAATATACAATGTTTATTCGAAGTGGTCCCCATTGGCTGCAATACAGTCTTTTAAAACGTTGAGGCCAGTTATCAATAGCAGCACGAACTCTTTCTAGAGGAAAATTCTTCACTGCCAACCGAATGGATCGTTTTAGGGACTCCAAATTATCATGGCGTTTAGAGCATATATATATATATATATATATATATATATATATATATATATATATATATATATAGTATATATATATATATATATATATATATATATATATATATATATATATATATATATATATATATATATATATATATATATATATATATATATATATATATATATATATATATATATATATATATATACATCGACAGCCTTTCGCATTTCTCCAACAAAAGACGTCAAGTTCAGTACAAAGAATCAATCTGTAATTACAAATCGATGGATCGCGAGCCACCTGCGCCCGTTTTTATTATTAACGTTCGTATGACGTGAAAGAGCTTGCTTTCTTACAGTAATCAACATTATTTCTAAGCTCTGTTCTTTTCGACGGCAAAAGCCTAATGTCAAGAATTTTTTACGAATAGTTTTTCTTTCTTAAGGACTTACTCTTTGTACTGTATAACCATTGTGGTGAAACAAGATGTTAAACGCAATGTCATTTGGTTACTTTACTTTTGCCTTGTTACACTATTACAGTAATTGAACCAAAATAAATAACATTTGCGACGAGGTGTCTTAACACTAGGTTCCTATGGTTCCTTCAGTTCACTCTGCCTACCCTGCCACGTGCAGGATAAAGCGTGAAACTATATATATATATATATATATATATATATATATATATATATATATATATATATATATATATATATATATATATATATATATATATATATATATATATATATATATATATATATATATATATATATATATATATATATATATATATATATATATATATATATATATATATATATATATATATATATATATATATATATATATATATATATATATATATATATATATATATATATATACATATATATATATATATATATATATATATATATATATATATATATATATATATATATATATATATATATATATATATATATATATATATATATATATATATATATATATATATATATATATATATCTATATATATATATATATATATATATATATATATATATATATATATATATATATATATATATATATATATATATATATATATATATATATATATATATATATATATATATATATATATATATATATATAATGAAATAAATGTAATATGGATAACATAGTATTCCGTCAGTATATTTTTCTTAGAAAAGGTTTGAATTATGTTTATTTCACGTGCGAGGAGATTAGATTTGATGCAACTTTGTCCGTTTGTATCAGATAACATTAGTATTATACTTTAGTACACTATTCCGTATATACATGTTGCAAGGTAGGCAGAACAACCTAGTGTTATGACTCTCCGCTCTCTACTTTTTAAAGTGAACTACTTTTTAAGCATGTTAAGTATATATATATATATATATATATATATATATATATATATATATATATATATATATATATATATATATATATATTATATATATATATATATATATATATATATATATATATATATATATATATATATATATATATATATATATATATATATATATATATATATATACACACATATACAACATGCATTCACGTCAAATACATGTAAATTGTACTTGTAGGTTGTATTAATAAAAATATAGAGCTTTACAAAAGAAAGTAAAAAATTCCCTTTTAAATAACTATACTCACTGAATCAAAATAAATGACGTTCGATTGGCGCTTTGTCAAGTGAGCAGAGGAAACCGCAGGAACCATAGGAACCTAGTGTATTAAGTGGCTAAAGTATACGCCACGTTTGTCTAGTTGCTAGAGCGAAAAATGGAAATGAAATAATTCGTTCTCCCCGAGTGGGAATCGAACTTTCAAACTATCGGCACACTAAGTATCTGCGCTACGACGGTCCTCTTTAAAATAACTTGAAGCAGTGGCTGGATACTTAAGAATTCCTTCAATTTAGACATAAGTCTAATAATTTACCACCGAATCCATAAAGCTAGTGTCTCAGACATGTGCGGGATAAAGCGTGAAGCTAAAAAAACAATTAACCTTAGAACATTCATTTCTATTTGCTCTCCCTTTATTTATATGTATTGTGTATTTACATATATATATGTGTATGTATGTTTATGTATATATAAAAGGTTTATCTTTGATATAAAGTTATATGTTCTTGGTATACCCCTTCCCGTTTTTACTTTTTATTTTATTTGTCTCCTCTACCCTAAGGTGAGAGAGCGATCTCTTCCAGGCAGGAAGAGATTGCTCTCTTAGCGATAAGGCCGCCTTTTTGTACTTGTACCTTTATTTAATTATATTATAAATTTATGTAATTTTGAGTGCAATAAAGAATATTGATTGATTGATTCTTAGGTTTTTTTTGGCTTCACGCTTTCTCCCACACATGGCAGGGTAGGCAGAGGGAACTGCAGGAACCATAGCGACCTAGTGTTAAGATACTCCGTTGCTTAGTCCCTGCTTTCTCCGGCTTTGCTTTCCGTCTTTTTCGAGACACTGTGTGTTGTATAACCTTTTTTTTCGTCATAGAATCGTACACACTGTCCCGTAAAAGAGTTGCTGACGCGATGCAAACTAGTTGCAGGGGCTGTAAGTTTAAGCTGTTTTTATTTCTAGTACTTATTATCTTCATCATCGATTTTGGTTAAACGAATTAAATGTTAGTCAAAAGAAATCATTTAAAAATTTGAACGCAACGGGATTTGAACCTGCATTTTGGATGGTTTTCTGGAGATCCTGCTGAGTTTGCTGTTTTCTTGAAATATTTTCAAGAATATACTATGACGCAACTGTTTTCGTTTCCTTTAATTTTTGTCTTACAAATTATTTAAGATATTTTCGTAGATATAACCGCATGGTATTTCTAAATTAAGTCTAATTCTAATAAAAACCACAATGCAATATTTCACTATTCAACGCTAACTTAAGGCAAGATTTCAGTATATCGAGAGGAACGAAACAAAAATAATTGCCGCTTCTCTAAGAACTGCTCATTTCAAGTTATACGATCACGTAGCTACAGGAACCGGTAGTTGGTAGGCCGCAGACCTTCTGCTGAATGATGAAAGCGGACTAAGGACTTACCAACCAGCAGATTACTTGATCTGGTACAAGTTCAAATACATATTCAAAATGTTTACGGTACCCACGGTAGGCAGAGGGAACTGGAGAAACTAGAGGAACCTAGTGTTAAGACAATCCGTTGCTTAGTCCCTGCTTTCTCGTCCCTGCTTTCCATCTTTTTCGAGGCATTCCGTTATGAGTGGCGGAACTCAACGCCGCGCTTTGCCAAGTGTCCAGAGCGAAAATGGAAATAATAATATAGAAATTCCGTCTTTCCCAAGTGGGATTGGAAACCAGAAACCACGTCACGTTTACTGGTAGACGCTACGCTTCTGCGCCACGACGGTCCCCTATTGAAGATGAAATGTAAAAAAATAATTTATACCTCTCCCTCGCTCCAATCGTTAATCAGATAAAGCTATCTCCCTCTAATACCGTGAACAATACAATTACACCATAATATATGGACTGGAAGTAATAACGGTGACATGCATTGTTAGCAGGTGTGTCCGCTACCTAATATCGAGTACAATTGAAAAATGTATGAAAGCACTTTTTAGATTACAAAAAAGCAACAAAAGCTTATCTATGTTTTTTCCCGCGAGCTTCGTGCTAAGAATTTCCATAAATTTTCCAGATGTTGGTTGTAGAGGCGTAACTTAACGCCGCGGCTTCTTTATTTAGCAGTAAAATTATTTAAATTTAATCAATTCCCCAAGTGGGAATTGAACTCAGATTACTATTAATGCGACAATGTTATTTAAAAATACTTGATGAGAATTATACTCAAACATATGATTAGAAAGATATATAAAGAAATAAAAAATATTATATATTTTATATATTTTTAAAACAACAGTTCCATTTTTTTGAAGACCGTGGTGGCGCAGAGGTATAAAGTCTACCTGTAAACGCTACGGCTTGTTGGTTCGATTCCTACTCAGGGAATATAGATTTTTCAAAAGCGCGGCGTTGAGTTCCGCCACTCAACACGCAATGCCTCAAAAATGCGAAAAGCAGTCACGGCGAAAGCAAGGACTAAGCAAAGGTGTCTTAACACTAGGTTCGTATGGTTCCTGCAGTTCCCTCTGCCTACCCTGCCATGTGCGGGATAAAGCGTGAAGACATAAAAAATATATATTTTTTAAATATCTATCTGTATTTTATAATTATATTATATACGATTATTTTCAGGTTTCTAAGGTATTTTATATGCGCTTCACGGTTACATATTGAAAGTATAGAAATGTTTACCAAAAAGCCTTTGAAGTAAAGAAGGACGCCGCTACAGCCTGCAGCGCTTTGCACCTAACAACTAAGCCTGCTATAAATGTATGATGCTTTTGGCACTCTACATTAGGTCACAGGTTCCTTTCTGAATTCTAATGGATTTTAGATTTTTCTATGTGAAATAATAAGTTTTTTTACGACTTATAAAGTGTTAATCCACACTGAGGATAGAAAAAATACTTAAAGAAAACATGTAACAATTTGAACGCAGTGGGACTCGAACCAGAGCCCTTTTGCGAACCGTGCAAGCGCTCTCACCACTGAGCCGTGCGTTCTTCATCACGATGCGTCGAAATTCAAATATGTATAAGTAAAATATGTATAAATAAACATAATTAAAAATCTTTGCATTTACTTCTTTTTTTTATTTTTTGTTCAGTGTATTAAGTAGTTCAGTTTATTATTGTTTTTTTTTTCTGTTTTTGATTGACATCGACATCACTCTAATGTGCCAAAAACGTGCCACAAAAGCAAGACATCACTAATTCCTATGGGTGTAGATCCCGTAACCCAGCATTTGTCATCAAACCGTTTAAATACAGAATACAATGTTATATACGAGTAACAGTCGGTCAAGGAAATAAAATTAAATTAAAGGCTACATCTAGGATTATAGTTGTACTACTGTACAGTATGA
>JAZFAU010000229.1:707500-765000 GCA_037178615.1 Dione vanillae | reverse complement strand
TTTTAGGTATTTCTTTTTTGTACTGTGTAAGGCTATCGTGTCACAGTGGTAATGAATCTGTCTGTTAACGACGGTTTATTTATTTATTTATTTATAACTTTTCCACTTAGAATCAATAAGATGATCACATGTGAACGTCAGATAGAGTGAACCGAGGAGTGTCAGAGGAGCTCAATTTGATAATAAATATCGAATTGAGTCCCTCTGGAAACTACACACTCCACGACTTAAAAATAAAGTTACTAGGGTTCCAAGCGCGGCCTGGTGAGAAGAGCCCATAACAAACTCAACCAGGTTTCCCTAAACTTATTGTGATGACTTCACAAACGTGAAGTGATTGACTTGAGTGAGTGACAATAGCGTTCGATCCCTTCTTGTGGTAACGAAATATCATAATATAATATTTTCAAGCTCAGGCAAAATAAAGCGCGGCGTTAAGTTACGCTACTTTACTTACGAAATAATTGTCTTGGTACTTGATTCAAGATTAGAAATGAGTAAATTATGAACATGATTTATAGAAATATGATTTATAGAAAATGATTTATAGAAATTTTACTATAATGGATTCAAAATGCTGTAGTACTGAGTTCAAATCCAAGTATCCAAGAACACCCGCACGAATGAAAACGAAAGCTAATTTGTAATTTCGGTACTTCCCCCAGTCACGTTGGAGCTCGGCGAGATTAACTCGCCACGTTAAGATTTATGATGTATAAACGTTTATTGTTTTGCGTACTTACCCACTTACGCTAGTAGTGTGGTTGGAATTCCTTTAGTATTTCTTTCACCAAAATACTTATTATGTATGAGATGAGGGTCGTAGGTTCAATTCTTGGAACTGATATCTTTTTTTGATACTAAGCATAAAATATTTTGAATTTAGACGAAAAAGAGAATCTTTGTGAGAACATATTCCTTAATTCTGGTTTGGCGAAAAAAGGTTAAGTTTTCAAAATACCACATAGAAAACAACATGGTGCTGCAGCAATCAATTCTCAAGAGAACGAGTCTTAACACTAGGTTCTCTTTCATTACCCTATTGTATACGGAATGCAAGGTAAATCCTCATAACAACAATCTAAGATATACATTTCATCACATTTATTCATATTTATTTTGAAACAGCATATGTTATATGTGTTATATCACGATGGGTCCTCGCGATAGGCGAAGCGATTTGTTGGCGATTATAGGCGTCAGCAGCCCGACGGGGCTTTGATGCCCATTTACAGGGGTCACAATTTTGTCAAAACCTACGCTTACTTACTAGGGTTGGCGCTATGTTTTGAATAAAAAAAAAGATTTGAACTCGCACCTCTTGGAAGTATTTAAACACAATTTCATACTATCGAGCATAGCATTATTGACAGATGGTACCTAATTGTCCATTTTCAACTAAATTTTGTTTATTTACTTGGCGGAACTTAACGCCGCAGTATAGTGACGTTACATTTATAAACATACGTTACTTTCTAAGTATAGTATATCGTTAATGCCTCGACCCCGTTCACATATCTTTGGCATTTCCTGACCTTTCGCCTCTATACATTATTTACGAACACCTGTTCCACGTTACATATTCACAAGAGGAATTAGCGACAAGATAATCTAACAAAAAAGGAAAGTTTTATAGATTAATAAGACAAGGTTTGGCTAAAATGATCATAGGCTCGATTCCAACGACGTAAATTTAACTTTATTTGTTTGTTTCTCGGCCTTTAAGACTGTGGCCAAGTACCATATAGTGACTTAAGAAAGGTCTTAAGTGTCAGCAAGAAGTGGAAAGTGAATTGTTTTATCACAAATTTTGCTTATATTTATTGTCCCTTTTTTAGTCTTCACTCTGTTCCCCGCTTTCCACCATTTCGAGGCATTGCTGCTGAGTGGCGGAACTCAACGCCGCGCTTTTGCCTAGTTACCAGAGTAAAGAAAATGGAAATGAAAAATCCATCTTCCTTGAATGTTAATCAAACTCACAAATCAAAGTGCAGGGTTAAGTTCCGCCACTGAATGAATGCCCCTAAGTACAAAAAGCATAGGATAGAGTGTCTTAACCAGTACCACCACTATCCACCAGTACTACCAGTATCCTGACAATGCGAGATACAGCGTAAACTTAAAAAACGAAACCAAAAATACCCATCCCTAGCACCTTACAACCTTAGTACAGCCGCTTTAGACACTCGGTCGCTACTGCGTTTTAGAAAAATGTGTCCTTTACTGACCGTAGGCTTTGAATTTATTTTAGGCTTCATAAAAGCCTAGACTTTTGTCTACGTTTTCCACTGACAGTGTTCTATAGGTCAGGTAGGTAGGTCGAAAAAAATATCAATTAGCCGTAAGATTGAAAGCATTTGCAACTTTGTTTAAGAACTCTTTATACATTTTTTAAATTTGTATATATATATAGAAATATTATGTCAAAGGCCTAGGCGTCATCTGACTATGATTCTCTTCGCCTGCTCTGAACGGGAAAAAGCGTGAAGATAAAAAAAGAAGCGAAGTCGAGAAATCAGTTCAAATAGTAATCTACGTATAAGTACATCGATTCGATTTCTATATCGACTTCTAGAATTCAACAAGAAATAAATGTGAACAAACAATTGCAATGTTTTAAGCTTTATCCTTCATCTTCACGTTTTCCTACTTTCCGATTTAATCGCAGTCATTGCGTTTCGTAGTAAATTTGCTATATAAATTCCATTCAATTAAAAAGAAGAAACACAGCATATGCTGTTGAAGGCTTGGGGGTTCGATTCCACTCGGGGAAAATAGGTTATTTAATTTTTAAGTCAATACTCCTTACAATAAAAATCACTCTAAACCTAATAATATTCTCTCTAAAAGGAAGGGCTGAGTGACACAAAATACCTTTCTCTCCTTTTCTGTCAACTGTATCCAGGAAAAAGACGACAGCGGCTATTTATTTAAGTCCGCAACAGACTACGCTTGGTATGGACATCAATTATTACCGGATCTCCCGCTCACGGTGACTTAGTAGTTTTTATACGTAATTGATTGCTGATATTCCAAATGTGATGTGTCAAATGGTCTTTTAAGATTTTTTATATAGTATAAATAAAATATACACATACATATATAACTAGGCAAATCGCAGCGTTGAGTTCCGCCACTCAACACGCAATACCTCGAAAAAGGCGGAAGGCGGGGACGGAGAAATCAGGAACTAAGCAAAGAAGTGTCTTAACACTAGGTTCAATGGTTCCTGCAGTTCCCTCTGCCTACCCTGCAATATGCGGGATAAAGCGTGAAACTAGAAAAAAAATACATATATAGTTAGGAATGTCTTTTGAAAATAGGGTAGTTTTTTTTACTATAGTCTATAAAAGCCATGGAATTATGTCAATCAGGGCTGTACTCGTACGTATACAAAAAGTTAGGTTAAAATAGAATACATTGAGTCACAGGTTATTGCTCCAAACATACAGTATAACAATATTAATATATAATCAATCGTAGCGTAATCGTAGCGTCTACCCGTAAACGCGACCGTTTGTGGGTTCGATTCCCATTAGGGGAAGATGCATTTTTCTATTTCCGTTTTGTTCGCTCTGACAAGTAGGTAAAGCACGGCGCTGAGTCCCATCACGCAACACGCAATGGGAAAAAGACGGAAAGTTGGGACGAAACAACGTAGTGTCTTATCACTAGGTTCCTATGGTTCCTGCAGTTCCCCCTGCGTTCTCTGTCATGTGCGGGATAAAGCGTGAAGCTGTAATCAAAAAGAGTCGCAGATACTCGTATATGTTTAAAATAATAAAATTATACTCTAAAATAAATTAAATATTGTTGTGATTTGTTATTTACTTAATTGTGCTGTAATTTATCGATATTTTATTATTATTTGTATAAATAAATGAGGACCGTCGTGGCGCAGAGGCGCAACGTCTGCCTGTAACGTGACGGTTTCTGGGGTCGATCCCCAGTCGGGGAAGATGGATTTTTCTATTTCCATTTCCTTCACTCTGGCAACTAGGCAAAGAGCGGCGTTGAGTTTCGCCACTCAACACGCAATGCCTCGAAAAAGGCGGAAAGCGGGGACGGAGAAAGCAGGGACTAAGCAACAGAGTGTCTTAACACTAGGTTCCCACAGTCCCTGCAGTTCCCTCTGCCATGTGCGGGATAAAGCGTGAAGCTAAAAAAAAAAAAAAATAAAGAAATGAGATATTGTCTTGAATGTCACTCGTTATTTGTCTATCAATTAATTTTAACATATATAATATCCGATGTTATAATAATTTATTAATAGTTATAATTGATTATATATTTTATTATGGAATTGTATTTCAAAAATTAAATTATAATAGTTTAGTTGGCAACATTAAATTGTATTGGAAGTGGTCAATTGTGTGGGGGTATAAATGAACTAGTATAAATATTTGATTGACCATTCTTGGGAGGAACATTCTGACGAGAACATTAAGCAGTCATGCTGTACCTTTTGATATCTGAATTGTACTCAGTATTAATAAATGTAATTGAAGAAGGAACCTGGTTTGTTTCATTACAATATAAATTTTTACAGTGCCAAGTAGTTCGGAGTATATTTGTGTAAATCAATCCAGAGTTGATCAATGCAGTTTATACTTTTTACAATCTCATCAAAAGACCGGATTAAAGCCGTTCCGAACATGTTTCTCTGCGTTACAATCGGCTTAGAGGATGAATATCTCAAATTTTATTTATTTTACTTACTTTATTTCTAAGTAAAATACTAAATAATCAAAATGATTGCTTACTCGTGCAGTATTACGGGACTTAATATCTTTTATTATAATGTATACTTTTTTTTTTGTTGACGCAGGGGGAAATCTTCATAGATACCCAACTCCTGGGGAGGGAGGGGGGGAGGAAGGGTTATGTGAGATTGTACTCCACACGATTGTGCCACAGTACGGAAAAACGAAGAGGCTACGGGATCGCTGTCGCAGTACGTCCGCGGCCTCTCCCGTATTATAAAGTTTACTTAGGTTTATATCTAACTATAAAATAATAGAATGGACGGAGACGTTTTTCTTTTTGTCTATTTATAGGCTCTACCTGTTTCCAAAAACAATTTAACTACATTTACTAGTTGTTATCTACTTCGCCTTGTAAAATAATAAAAGTAACTAACACATTCGTACAACATTCTACATACATATGCTCGATGAAACTCCGGTCCCTGATAAGCTGTCCAATAGATATTAATTGAAAGAAATCGAGCCAATTGGCGGCGTTAAGTACCGCTATATAACAAATTAGAATGGAAAATGTTTAAATTCTCTAAATACTCTTCTAGAAGAGTTCTTTCTCTGTAAAATAAAGAGTGAATTGATCTATATATGAAAAATAATTTTATTGACTCCTGATTTTCCAATATTAATTAATATTATTATAATAAAATAATTCCTCAAGAAGTTTCCGCCATTTCCTTTCTACCTGCACTCGTGGGCATTTAAAGAATAACCATAATCAAGTTTGGTCATCAATCATAGCGCCGGCTGTCCGTATACGGTAATACGGTAACTACTGGTTTCTACTGTATTTATAGGTTGGTACGGAATTTTGGCTTTTTATCTTTAATTTCAAGCTACATTGCATTGGATGCAAAGGACTTAGTGTCTAAACACCCTGTTGTGATAAGATTTGTCTTGTGATAATATTTTTATGTCATTTCTTTTATGAAAGAACATATTAAAGAACAGAATCAAAATGTAGTGAACTGTGAAGTATTCTTTTAAACTGAAGTAAAACTCTAAACGTCAATCTCGTAAGAATATAAAACGTGACAAAGAAGACAAAGAAGAGCTGGTCAGAAGAGAAATTTCCATTTTGCCTCCTGTGTCTAATTGAAGAAATATGTATGCTTGGACCTATTGCAACTTTAAACACAGTGAGCCGTGACCGCGTTTCGCTGTTATCTATGGTAGCAGTACAAAAATGTGAAATATCTTGGCATTAGGATATAGGCAAAATCTTTAGCGACCAGTATGGGCTTTAGCGGATTTTATATTGTTTCTATCATTTTGCTCTAATAAAACTGACTGCATCATAGAATTTCGCCACTCATCACTCTCTTAGTAACGAATGGCGAAATTCTCTGGCAATCTGAGCAGAAAGCGGAGTGTTTTGTGACTAGGTTCTCTCCTACACTCTTGCTTGTAACAAAAAGCACATATATATTTAAAATAGCACACAAAATAGCTTCAGACACAAAACTGGTACTGTACTATAAATACCCAACAACCTAAAGTATTTATACTCATAGGTAACTTTTGTTCTTAAATATATACACCTAATTGATTATTCTCGCGTTGGTCCAGAGTTGGTCCGATACAGTATCAATTATACTAGTAGTAGCATGTGATTTCACTTAACATTCTTTGGAAAAGGATTTTTTTAGCTTCACGCTTTATCCCGCTTATAGCACGGTAGAGAGAATTACGGGAAAAGTGGAAATCCAGTGTTAAGACACTCCATTCCCCGCTTTTCGAGCATGTTGAGTGGCGGAACTCAAAGCCTTTTACCAGAGCGAAAAACATGGAATTAAAAAAGATTAAAATAATGATGTAATAATATGCTCTATTACTTTTTATAATCTACGCCACTATAGAAGGGCAACAATGACACAGCCCCTTATCTTTCCCGTTTTTTCTCGAAAGGCAGAGAGTGGAGTACGAAGAGTTTTGACACTAAGTTCTCTGTGATTTCACCACAGGTGTTTACATATATTTAAATTAATATATTGGAGGTTTCTGTTCAAGTATTTAATAAACATTTTATTTCTTGTATGTGTTCCATTACTAAGTGAATAATAACGAAATTCGCTTAAACACCTGAAACTTAGCAGGAAATTCCCGAACTATTGTACGAAATTTCCGAAACATTGCACGAAATACCCGAAATCTCGACGGAAACGGGAAAAACGGGATTAACAATCCAAGTAAATCAAATGGCTGGTTACAGCTTATGTAATATTGTAATATTTAATACTATTGTCACGACACTAAAACATAAATTATACAAAAAATAACATTTAGAGCAAGTAAAAATTGTACCTTTGTTTGGTTATTGTATGATGCAAATAAAGTGCGAGTGTATGTGATTTGATACTTTCATCAAGCTTAGCGTTTTTGGGCATCTTTATATGTAATTTATACAAATAATAAACATATGATAACAAAAATATATGAATTATATGATTTTTAAAGTGTTAATACACACTAAGAATAGAAAAATACATTAAATAAACATTTATAAGATTGAACCTAGCGGGATTTAAACCCGCGATTCTTGCAAACCGTGCAAGCGCTTTGACCACTAAGCCATGCGTTCTTGACGCCTTGAATTAATTGATTGAACGCATGGCTTAGTGATCAAAGCGCTTGCACGGTTTGCAAGAGGTGTGTGTTCAAATCCCGCTGCGTTCAAATTTTTTCTGTCTTCTTTAAGTAACATATATGAGTGGTAAGAGGGATAGGATAGTCCTATCTCGCTTACCACTCATATTTAGTTGACCATCCCCCTTAGTTGACCATCGGGAATATAAAAGTATGAGCCAATAAAAACATATTATATAAAATATGTAGAAGACTGGAGCATGTATGAAGAGGTTAATGACAGTGGACGAGGCGAAAGAGGTATGCAGAGACCGCAGCGTTTGGCGCTCCGTTCTCTCTGACTACCCCGCTAGGGATAGAGCGTGAAGCTGTGTATGTATGTATGTACTGGAGTGCTTCCTAAAGTAAAGCCTAAGGTGAAAATAAATGAAAAATCTGAAAAGTTTTACTTCAGAAAGTTATCACAGAAACATAAAATTATTTTATAAAAAAGTCAGTGTATGTGCCACAAATTTAATTTTCAATTACTTCAAGAAGTTCTTGATACTGATATATATTTACAGAGAACATTTAATTGTAAGACAATCCACGCTTCATTATTCCCACAAATTCATAAAAATCGAAATTATCCATGCCCCGTGGGTAGAATAAGCAAACTACCCGCATTTTAAAGAATACCTACCTACATAATAAATACTACCGCAAAATTAAATGAGAATGCACTCTCGATAATACCTAAACATTAACACTATAAAAAACTTAATTCTTTTATATTTATCTTCAAATCACTCCCAAGGGAAAGCCGCGTCGTCGGATTAAAAAAAAGATCGTCTCTAAAGAGCCTTTGTGAGTTGTTGCGCTGCCGCTGTACAATTAAAACCCACCCATCTATTTTAGTTTGGCTTTCTAAAATTACATTTAGGTCTTAGGTTCGATTTCAGTTCAGTTTAAGTCAAAAACTAAAGCTTTTTTTTACGATTCATAGTTGGAAATCTCTTTTAAAAAGAGATGTCATGAGTCTTAGATGAGAAAGACTTAATACAAGCGATTAATTTCAATCGTCCATATTTATGGGTGCCCCGTGACACAACAGCCAGAAGGAAAAGCCTTTATACCATCTCCCCTCTCCATTCCGGGAGTCTAATACAGAAGAAGTTCTGACTGACTGACTTACACTGACTGACACGTTTTTAATAGGCAGAAGCTGATCCCCTGTGCCAAAAAAACATTTCCCTATAACAATGTTCTAGAAGTTCCAAATACGGCTTAAATCCCAAAATATACAGCTCCAAATAACATACACATACCAATTATGTATATATAATATATAACATAGCATATATAATATATAAAGTCATAATAAGATAAATAGTCTGGAATTATTATAAACCAATTAAAGATTTAGCAAAACGGAGGACCCCTTACACACACTGTAGCTACAACAACGGCCTTCTAAAATTACATCCGACCCCAAAAATAAAACAAAGTATGCGAAAATTTATATTCATTTCATTCTGCAAACTCAGTTTCTGACAATACGTATAAGAGCTTCGTAATGGCAAATCACATTTTCTTTGTAAATGAAAAATAAACCATATAAACGATAAATTGCGGGGTTTTGTCCGCATTCGTTTGAATTTTTTTTACTTGAATTATGTTTAAGTTGGTTTAGAAAATGTGATTTAAATCATAGCGATGTGATTTAAATCAGTTTTGCTATGAGTTTGCCGTCTACGTTAAGAAAGTGCAGCGGTAAACTCCGCTTTTCATGTATTGATTTAGAATATATTGCGGTTCTCTCTGCTCTGCTGTGTACTGGATAATGTGTGAAGGAAATAAAGTTTAATACTTAGTATATAAGCAAGACGGACGTTAGTTCGATTCCCATTCAGGGAGAATGAGATTTTTCTAATATTGCAAGTCCCAGTATGGTATCCTAAGCAGTTTTTTTATGTCTTTAAAAAATATTTTTAGCTTGAGCTTTTAACCATTTTATCTTTTTTGTAAAGATTTCAAAATAATATTATAATAATGAGATCAGAGATTGCCTGTTAAATCGACGGTACGTGGGTTCAATTCCTTCTGGGAGAGAATGAATTAGTTTTATTTTCTTAGTTCGGGAAATAAAAGAATCAGCGGCGCAATTCCAACGGTTCCCTCTGCCTACTAAACTAAAAAAAAGTATTATTTACGCTATGGTATATAACCTTAACTTCTTCGTTTATGGTGAAAAAAAAAAACAAATAAAAAAGAAAAGTAATGTAAACTTTCCAACCCCGTCACAACTCAACTGGCTTATTAAAAAAAAACAGGGTATAACCCGATAATTCATAAAAAGGGGAACACCCCAACAATGCAAGTAACCCGTCAGATGGCACTTGATTAAATTTTTATTTTAAAATATGACTTTTCTTAATTGTTTTAATTTATTTTTTTTTTGCTTTTAAAACGTACAGCAGAATTTAAGGTTTTTACTAAATGATTGATTCTAGAACATTCTAGACCCATTTACAAACATATTTTAGTTTTATCGTATTAGGGGTACCAAATATATATATATATATATATATATATATATATATATATATATATATATATATATATATATATATATATATATATATATATATATATATATATATATATATATATATATATATATATATATATATATATATATATATATATATATATATATATATATATATATATATATATATATATATATATATATATATATATATATATATATATATTTTTTTTTTTTTCAATATATTTTCTTCTTTCCTGCATTATCACTCTGCATCCCGCAGGGATAGTCGAGACAGAGTTTAATTACATACGTGATAGTTGTTAGTCAGATCTTGAGGAGTTTGTAGTGAATTAATATAACCTTGTTGCATTAAAGAGGACGTAGCGTTGACAGTTGCCCCTCAACTTGCAAAAGGAAAATTTCTAATTCTTATGGAAAAAGCAAACCAAAGTCAAATAATTTTATTCAAAATAAGAAGTTACAAGCTTCACTTTTTGAACATGCCATTATTTATTTAATTTATCACCACCCTAAAAATACCTCAGCTTTCTCCTTTTTTTAAATTTAATTTACCAAAAATATACAATTCAATAATTAATTATTATTATTTGCCTAACCATTTACATATGGATTAAAGCTTGCAAATAAAAAGAAAACAAAAAAAAAAAACAATCTACCCTCAATCTTATACCTGACTAGAGTAAACGCTTAACCCAGTCCAACTTAAATAATGGCACAACAGAATTACGACTGCCTTTAAACAAGAAATTGGCAAAAGAAATATAAGGAGTATTATGATTTGCATGCAAATTTAAGTATAATTTGCTACGACAATAAATACTTGGCCGTGCTAAAAGCTCTCCGGCTGTATTGAGGGAAATAATTAGACGTTTTAAGCCAATCCTGAATGAGTGGCCCTTCGCATATAAAATTTGCGGATAAGCTTGTCTTGGCGGTTAAAGATATAGGAATTATAAAATAAGCTTACGATTATATCTGGGTTGGTCTGTTCTTAAATTTTGACCTGACTTCGCCCGTTTTTATTTTTTTGGACGATTATATTGTTTTTTTTTTTAGTTTAAGTTATGTTGTAAATTATAGTATAAGGTAAAATTAACTAACTCTTGATTGGTCCTGGGGATTGCGAACTTGAGTGTGTAATATACATTTTGACGTAATATATTCATATCATCTTGATAAAAATAGAGAATAAAACAGAGAATTCATATAATCTTGATATATATAAAAAATATAATAGTAAATTTCATATGGTCTTGATAAAAATAGAGTTTTGATATACGAACAAACGTGTCAAAAGCCAACCAAATTATGCTATATATATCTGTATTTTTCTTTTCATGGCACGGCACCATTGAAGTTCAAATTATGAAATTTTCAGGTTCTCCATGATTTCTCCAAGTGTGACCTGGCCCTAGTATATTTTATCAAGGCAGAGGGTCAATCGAGGCAGAGGGCGCCGCCTTATCACTAATTCTCGCTTATACACATATTCATGAAAAAACAAGGTCTTCATCTCAAAAGATTTAAAATGGACTAAGAAAATTTTTGGACCAGCTCTAAATGACCTTTTAATACTAGTCTTAGGAGGTTTCTGCAGTGCAGTAATAAAAAGTTAGTACGTCCCCTCCCAACACTTACAAAATGTTCTTAATTAAATTACTTAATTAACTGATTGACAGGATTATGTTTTTTCTTTGTTAGAAATATTTGCCTCAGTATTCTGAGATGGAGTAGTTATCCTAATACATACTAGACGCATCAGAATAAGTACTTCGTCTTATCATATATCTTTTTTAAGCATTATTCTCTATCCTTCATATAATGAGAGAAATTAGAGTCAATATACTCTATTATTCTGAAGACAGTATGCATGCTATAGTGTATTTTTTTGGCTGTACATATGGTTAGCATGAGAAAAGTCAGGCTGAGGAAACCGTAGGAACCATAGAAACCCAATGCTAAGACACTTCATTCTCCATTGCCTTTCGAGGCATTGCGTGTTAAGTGGCGGAGCTCAATTTGCTCTTGTCTTATTGGCGAAGAAAATGAAAATTATTTACTCGCTCCAATTGGGAACCGAACCCTCAAACCACTACGTTTCCGGGAAGACTCTGCTATTAAGTAAGTAATTCTTTATTTATTATGTCTAACTAAAAACTGTAAATCATATAACAAAAGTTCATTACAACTGCACAAACATTTTCTTAAGTAATTGAATACTGGGATTGTACTTGATATGTACAAATAGATTTAAAAGGTCATCGTGACATAGTGGTACGATACCTAAGTGTAAATACAGTGTGGGTTCAATCCACATTCGAAGGAATAAATTAATTTCTTTAAAAAGACCTAGAGCGGTGTCGAATTTCATAATAAAACTGAGTTTCTTGATATCAACTTGATATTAAACAGTTTTTTAAAAATATGTAGATTTATGATATGACTGTCAAATGCTTATGTCGTTGAACACAAGATTAATTCATAATATAAAAAATATAAAGATATAAAAGAAAATCTAAGATCCAGCATCCATCTGTAAAAGTAAAAGTAAAAATAAAAACACACACTAGTATTGAATGTTAAAAATTCAGGTCTGCGCGTTTTATTCGGCTCATAAACCCCTAATGTTATTTATTGGTGCAATAAACGGGAAGAAGTAAAAATAACGAGAGAGAGAACCAGCCTTTCATTTACAATGTTTACTATTCGAGTTGATATTTCAAGTTATTGGAGAGAGCTTAGCTAATAATTAAGTTGGATATATCGTTTGGCTATAAATACAACGGCTATTGGGTTCGATTCCCACTTGGGGAGGAGATATTTTTCTAGTTCCATTTTCTTCGCTCTGGCAACTAGGCAAAAGGCGGCGTTGCGACTACCACTCAACAGGCAATGCCTCGAAATAGGCGGAAAGCAGGAAACAGAGTGGTTTATCACTAGCTTCCTGAGCTTCCTGCGGTCCCCTTTGCCCAACCTGCCATGTGCAGGATAAGGCGTGCAGCTGAAAAAAGAAGATGTATATATGGTGCATCGATGATAACCGTCGTGGCGCAGAGGCGCAACGTCTGCCTTTAACGCGACTAACGCGACGGTTTCTGGGTTCGATCCCCAGTCGGGGAAGATGAATTTTTCTATTTCCATTTTCTTCGCTCTGGCAACTAAGGCAAAGCGCGGCGTTGAGTTCCGCCACTCAACACGCAATGCCTCGAAAACGGCGGAAAGCGGGGACGAAGTAAGCAGGGACTAAGTAACGGAGTGTCTTAACACTAGGTTCGTATGGTTCCTGCAGTTCCCTCTGCCTACCCTGCCATGTGCGGGATAAAAGCGTGAAGCTAAAAAAAAAAGAAAAAAACAAAAAAAAAAATTGATGAAAAGCTGTCAAATTAGATGATAAATTATAACTTAACAGGCGCCTATTACTTATTTGGCGTGTGTGAGATATTTTAATAACTTCTCTTGTTAAAACTAAGTGCGTTTTTGGGTTCTGTTATTTAACGCGCTATGTATCGAATTTGAGAATGGAGGGTCTGTAATCCATGCTGTTTTGTAGATTATACCGTCCGGTAAAAAAAATTATTTAAAGAGATATGCAGTATAAAGTTAAAAAAGTACAAAAAAACTAATACAATTATTAATACAGGTATTCTAGATTTACTACAGTAATAAAAGGGACACTTCTACAATTACAAAAGGTAACACAATATACTCCCTAACCTAACCTTGATTCCAAAACCTTCAAAAACAATAGAAGAAAGGGCTAAATGCAAATGTTCGTTAATACTTTTAATTGGACAATTTTACGCATCTGCCCGCCGCTACCTACTTCTAAACTCGTCTAACTTAATTAGACAAGTCAATTATACCGGCCGCAACACGAGAAATATTGGAGTACACTCAAAAATAACCTTTAACCCAAAAGAAATAAGAACTGCACGAAATATTTAAAGAACTTTGCCAAAAAACCTAAAGGTAAGGCAATCTTTGAATCCTGAATTCTTTTCTAAATTATTATTTCTGTGGAAGTTAGATGGATTAAATTTAAATTGAGATATTAAATTAATTATGAATTTGATGGTTCAGTTAAGTCTTGAATATTTTGGAGTTTTTCGAGCAATTTTCTATTATCTTTAGTTTTAATTTTGTGATTAAATTTGTCACTAATTTTGTGATTAAAATATTCCCAACGTTAGGTTTTTAAAATGTCGACATATACGTGAATAATTCGTTTAAATTGTTACATTTAGTAAAATACATCTTTTATTACTCTCAATGATGGTGGCTAATGAAAGGAATTATGAATTCAATTCTTTAAGTTGACACTGAATTCACAAAACTGACACGGAAAAAGCACACACACATCTTATCACACACATATATTATCTTCCCTAGCGGAGTCAGAGAAACGCTGCGGTCCCTGCTCTTCCGCTTCGTCCACTATCATTAGCCACTTCGTACATGCTCTCCGGGGAGTCCTCAGGCTTTTTACGTGACCTTCCTCCAGTATCTTCAATAGCTTCACGCTTTATCCCGCATATAGCAGGGGACGCAGAGAGAACTGCAGGAACCATAGAAACCTAGTGTTCAGACAGTCTATCGCTTAGCTCTTGCTTTCTCCGTCCCTGCTTTCCGCCTTTTCCGAGGCATTGCGTGTTGAGTTTCGGAACTCAACGCCGCGCTTTACCTAGTTTCCAGAGCGAAGAAAATGAAAATAAAAAAATCCATCTTCCCCGCGTGGGATTCGAATCCACAAAATTAATTTCATTCGTGGTATCTTCAATACTGTGCTTTCAAAAGCCAATCGAGGTCTCTCCTTACCTTTCTTTCCACTCACTTTTGTTTCGCTTGAGAAAGAAAACATAAAACAATAAAAACTGTAGAACTTATAACGTAGAAGTCCAAAAGCTTTTAAGTATTAACAGTACTCAAAAGGGGTCGTCAATTCAAATATGTATGTGAAAATAAAAAAAACTCAGCCTAAGCGGTTAATAGCGTAATATAGCGATTTTTATGATCCAAGCTCCATCATTTTTACGGTTAAGCCATTAAGAGCGCGGACTGTGGCCGTTTTAAACGATATAGCTGAGTGTATGAGAATGATACTGTTTTAAATTAATTTATTGTTGTATTTACTGTTGTCTGTTTACCATTTAGTAAATGCTGTGGGTTAGAAGTAATAATATGCTTATAGCTAGGGTGCCTTTTATCTATGACTTCCTCTCGAAAGGTTAAAAGGAAATAATAAGTGTTACTTACTCTACGCATGTACTCGAAGTAAAGCCTTGTGATAGGTACAGTGGGTTGCGACGAAATTCTAAACATATTGTAATATAATCATTAGTCTTCCCTGACATCATTTTTAATTTGAATCAGTAAGTTAGTAAACCAATACGTATAATACAATAGCTTCAATCATTATCCTGCAAATAGAAGAGTAGGCATATGGAATCTAGTGTCAAGACACTCCGTTCCCTACTTTCCAATTTATTGTGTATAGTGGTGAAGCTTAATGCCACTGGTTGTCTCTTTGGATGTCAAGTTGGTTTTATTACATTAGTACATTGCATAGATATACAACAATGGCCACATATTCTAAATATAAGGTTTTTATTAATTTGCTTGAGGCAAAAAGTTTCTAGATTTAGTATATAGTTTTACAATATTTGTTACAATATAATTCGAGAAAACTTTGTTCTAAGACATCACAGCACTAGTCCTCCTCTTAAAAATTCAACTTTATAATTATAAAATAAATGAACTTAATTGACACTGTCAAAACAATTTTGTTCGAGCCGAAGCGTCAAAACGGCGATAGAGAGCACACAACAAAATGTCGGAAACGACAAATCCGATAAAATTGGGCTTTTGAATGGCTTTTAAGATGTTACTATCAATTAGAAACTTGTCGCTCGCACTTAAACACTTTTTAACTTGACAGTGACATAATAAAGTTATTGGCGGGAAGCGGCCATCTTGTTTACGCGGGGAGGCATAGACAAATATTTTTCTGCGTCAATTCCGGCGACAAAGCCTGTAATATTAATAAGCTTTAACTTAGTAAACAAGGTTTATTCAAATGGTAAATGTCTGGAAAATAAACTTTCCGACGATCTTACTCGTTTTATTTTCACAAAGATATTCTTTTACGTAACCTCTTATTTTCTTTTAGCTATAATTTAGTAAAAATTGGGTCAATTTAGATATAATGAGATTGAAATGCAAAATTCATATTTTAATAAATAGATATTTGATATAAGAGAAATTAATGAATTAATTTTATTTTCCTAATTGAATAAAACAAAATGTATAGAGAAACATATAAACCTATTTGTACACACATACATATTTAAATATTTCAAACACAATTTTTTATTTTATATATCAATGAAATTTATTTAAGAATAATCTATATTTTTGTATAAAAGCAACACCCTTATTAAAATTAACACACATTAAAGTATAGATATATGAAAAAAAAAAAATATATATACACATTCACAAGAAATAAAACCCATATACATAATACAAAGAATTACAAAAAAAATATGTTTACACATTTTATTATATAATAGAAATCATTTACGTCTTAACATTTGTATCGTCAAAGAAATCAAATATGAAAGCTACAAATTGGCTGTATGTTTATACGCCGTAGTCATAGCGACGGTTGAACACTTCACGAATGTAGTGGATATTTTTTCTTCTAAATAAACATGTCGAAGGCTAAAAAAGATGTCGTGTGGGAAGACCGAGAAGTGCTATTCGATTTACCTTTCGAGTGAGATATTTATTTAGTACTGCCAGCCCGCTACATCCTACTTGTTTATTTTGCTCACTCACTCACACTCTCGCCAATAACTTTCTTGTACATATTTTTGTTGAAACTTATATTATTTACAGGAAATTCTGTATTGTGATTATTTTTAGTTGGAACAGTAAAAAATTGCGTTGTATATATTTGAAAAAAATATCTATATACTTATTATAAGTTAAAATCATATTTATAGTCATTTTTTTCACTAGCTTAAATATTTTGATACTTAAAGCTCCACGCTTATTCTGCATAAACGAAAAACATACAAATGTCACGTCAAAGACACGCCGTTCACCACTAACCACCCAGTTTTAGAGACATTACGTGTTTTGCAGCGGAACTGAACGCCGCGCTTCTGTTTTATTACCAGAATAAGGAAAAAAATAATCCATTCAACGCAAATGCATGTCTAACCCACAACGTTCACGCTTTTACTCGCTTTTTCAGATTTTTTTTAATAAATTTCGATATAATTTCTTTTGCTCTTTAATCAGTATAATAATAAAACCTAAATATTTGTACGCGCACATCTTCAGAACTACTGGACCGATATAAAAATATATATTGTATTACTATTGGACTTGGAAAGGATATGGGATATGATTGATTTTGAAGACTGGTACACCTGATGTCCAACTAGAACAGACGAGATCCACAAAAAATTATACCTCCTTATCAAAAACTGTTAAACGCTAAACGACCATAAAAACTAGTGCTTTTCTAAAAAAAATCTTTCAAAATCTAAAGCATGAAAGGTTTGGACTAATTACATGTCAGTTCTCGTAAACAAAGTTGCAGGCAATAACTAGTTTCACACATTTCTTCTACTGTTATACAATATAAAGCCGTCTCCACACTTAATTCCAGATACCTGAGACTGAGGTCCGGTGAGAAGGTGTTCGACAGAATAGACCCAATAGAAGACACGAAGGGAAACCGCGGGATGAAAGGGAGGCTGGTTGTTACCAATCTGAGGATGATCTGGCACTCTGTCGCGTCGCCTAGGATCAATCTGTGTAAATATATAAACTACTTGTTATAATACAAATGAAAGTCAGTCATTGTCTTAGTTCTAAGACATAAGAGTTCGTTGTGATTAAAATTAATTCTATATATTAAGTATTAACACTATTATAGATAATATGTATGATAAGAATGTAGAGCATAAGTTAAAAAAGGTAGGAACAAGTGTCTGTAGTATAAGTTATATTTTAAAAAAAAAACGTAAGCGAAAATTTGTGCTTGTGAGTTATTTAATTATTCTTTTCGTTTTTGTTTCAACTCAAGCCATTGCTAAAGGGCGAGGAAGCAGCAAAACATTTTCTATAGTGCATTTAAGTAATGTAATTGAGGACAGTCGTGACGCAGAGACGTAAGCGTTTGCCTGTAAACGCGACGATTTGAGGGTTCGATTCCCACTCGGGGATGGATTTTTCTATTTTTTTCGCTCTGGAAACTAGGTAAAGCGCGGCGTTGAGTTCCGCCACTCAACACGCAATGCCTCGAAAAAGGCGAAAAGCGAGGACGCAGAAAGCAGGGACAAAGCAACGGAGTGTCTTAACACTAGGTTCCACGGTTCCTGTAGTTCTCTCTGTCTACCTGCTATGTGCGGGATAAAAGCGTGAAGCTAAAAAAATTACTTATTTGTAGTATGAAAGAAAACTTATATTTGATTTGACAGAAACTTAGTAATTTACTAAGTTTCTGTCCATTTTGATATGATGAATGGCGAAACTAAAAAAAAGTAGACCGATGGTTTACGTTTTAAGACACTCCATTCCGTATATTAATTATTGATATTAAATAAATTAGCATTCTCTATATAAAATACATTGAATTTGTAGTTTGCCATACACAATATAAACTCAAATCCGATTTCCCAATTTAGATAAGAAAATTCCACACTTTGTCTCTTTAATCCATTCTAGAAATACTACTCGATTTCAAACAACTCCCTTCCATTCAACCTCACCTTCAACCTGCACCAGCAAGTGTGCAGCCTCGCTCGAACATGCACTGCAGTGCGTTCGAGTACCGCCATTACTACAGACAGTGTGGAGCTCGACGAGGATGTAATTACTTCTAAATTACTGTAATCACGACTATCGTTGGATTTTTAGAATTAAAACTTCAGGAGAAAATGTGCTTCGTACGTTTTATTTTAAAAAAGGTGAACAATAAAATTTATTAGAAGCTATGTAAGATGTTTCCAGAAAAATATCCAGTTTATGTAAAATATATTAGAAATAAAAAATCATTTTTGTAGACACATCCTTAGATACCTCAAAGGTATTAGTTTGATGTAAAAAAATGTATTTCAGTACTAAATATGGGGAAACCAACAACTACAAGAAACAAATTTTATTTGTTATCTTATTATTGTGTAAAAATCAGTTCGATTCAGAGAATACATCCACTATCTTCGATATTATATTATAGTTTCGCAAAAAACTGACTGTCACATACGAATAGACAGACTGACATGATGAATCTATAAAAGTTCTGTTTATTACCATTTGGCTAAGAAACCCAAATAAGGGCTAGAATTATTTTTATAATAATTCATAAATAATGCGAGTCTAAGTTCACTAGGTGACTTTACCTTCAGTTCCTGAGGGAATAAAAGCACTCCTTCCATCGAACCCCAACTTATTGGTGAAATAAAGTAAAAAAATGGACAAAATTAAACAAACACTGTTTGTGCAGCACCTAACTAAGTCATCGAAACATTTCAGATAGCAAAATCAATTTTAAGCACAATCGCGTCGCTTCCGAATTCCATTGGCCAATATTTGCATGCATATAGACTTGGAATTGCTCTCTTGACCCTCGCTGTGTACTATTACTGACCTATTCTAGAGCTTCCTGTGCGATAATGCGATTTATATTTATTGATGAACTAGCACTGTTGACTGATTTTGCTCAACTATATAGAAATTTGTGTTAAAAAGTGTCAATTCTTTTGCCTTGGGTGCTAAATTCTTGGTAATATTATTATATTTTTCAACTAATCTCGTATCACTCATGGGAATTGAACTTACATATTTTTCTAAAATATTTTATTTCAAATAAAAATCCCTAGCAGCACACCCACACAGACGAAAGCACCTAAGGAGGAGTCCTCTGTTGCTAGCCTCTTCATACATATCCACAAAGAGATCCTTGTACATTTAACGTGACCTACCTGATCGTCCTGCAGTATACTCGTCACTGTGTTCTTGAAGGTCTCCCGAGATCTCCCCCTACCTAGCTTTGCTAGTGGTCTCTTATATCTTAACTTAGCTTCGTAAAATTTTGCCGTCACAAATACTCTACATTATTCCCATCATTATTCCTCGCACACAGCCTCCGCATCAACTTACTGCAATTAGAGGACGAGAACGTAAAAATATATTTTCAAGAAATAAAACATTCCTTAATCATCTCTAATTGGTATCTTAATTCTTCCATCTATTATTTAATAGCTTTGTTTTTCGTCCTCCGAAATAAAATTCCAATTAGAATTAAGTACTTGAAAATAACGAACGATTCGTTTGAAGTGAATCGATATTGTTATGATTTGTAATGTTTATTCTCAGTTTATTTCTTATAATCGTGTGTCCGAATAAAGTGAGGTCTTGGCGCAGGGAGACAGTGTCGGACTGTCAAAGTGACAACTGCGAGCTCAATGTACACGTCTCTGCTGTTCCCAGTACTGTTGCGGTGTTATTGTATAGAATAGAATAAAGCGTAATTGATTTTTGAAAATGCACAGATACTTATGTTTATTACATATAAAAATAATGAACTGGATCTGATTTTTATATATTACAGATTTTAAACAATTATCTTATGATTTAAATTCGTTCTTAAAACAATTGCTTCAATATGTGAAATAAATATAACGTAAAATGAGTGGTCAGGAGTCAGCCTGAGTCTGAGGCACCTGTCTTTTGTCCACCACTTAGCTCGTAAAGTCAAATTTAGGTGAAAAGCGTAGGAAAAGACTGCAAACTAGATATACCAACATTATTTTTTTTCTTTCACAGCACTAGGCTTCAACTGTGTCTTAACCATCAGCACTAGAACCGTCAACGCAGGCCTACGCGGCACCACACAGGCGCTCATCGTTTTGGCCGCGTACGCTAAAAATAAATATGAATTCATTTTTACAAATCTATCTCCGAAATGCGTGAGGCATTACACTACTGTCACTGGGATATACAAGTAAGTGACATCACTATTTCTTTCTTATCTGTAAAAATGCTTTATTGTCTACGGCTTTTCCGGAGCGGAGAAGTCTTAGCGTAGCCTTACTTTAAAGTCACTGACGAAGTGCCTCATTGATCAGCTATTGCCTTGTGCCTCATAATAATTTAACTTGATTATTGAAACGAAAACGGTATATTAAAATCTTTAATCGGATTAATCGTGTATATCTTAATACCTATTGAATACAGCCGTATGTTTACACGTTTTAAAGATTGAGACTGGTAAATATTATACTTAAAGAAAACTGATAAAAAATTGAACGCAGCTAAGTTGTACTCGCTCCTCTTGCCAACCGTGCAAGCGCTCTGACCACTAAGCTATAAGTTCTTCATCACTTCGAATACGCAGCGTTAAAATTTTATAGAATTTTATGTATTTTTTTAACTTTTTCTATTTTTTTTTTGTATTCTTTAAATATTTTTCTCTTGTTGGTGTGGATTAAAATTTAAAATCTATAGTTAAATATTGCTGCCCTTGTCCAACTATAATAGATAGTTCAGTTTCTAAAAAAAGCTTTTTTGTGTATATTTTTGTGATAATCTAATTCGACAAGATAATTGTCACCAAAATCCATAAAATCCGAAATACAATAAGGGTTTTAATCTAAATTCTTTTTCTTAATCCATCACAGAATATATAAGATATAAGTGAACTAAAAAAGAATCTTCGTGCGGCCAAAGCTTTAGGCGATAATCATCTTAGTCATCAATTGTCTAGGGCGCTACGGTCAACCCTGAAATCAATTCAGGGAATATCGTTACAGATCGCGGAAAATTATAATAATTTCGATGAGGCTAAACACAAGGTTACTCAAAAAACATTTTTAAGGAAGATAGAGATAGGCTTCTCTTGACCAATGAGGCAACTTATGAACATTATAGAAGCACATACGAAGTGCCTAATGAAGAAAGACTATATACTCGTAAGGAGTGAAATAAACAACGACCTGAGATTCCTCAAATTAATTTTCAAGGTGACCCAGCAACTTTAGAGGAAATAAATAAACAGATTAAAAAGAAACCATCTAAGTCAGCTCCAGGTCCAGACGGTATGCCCTATATAGTGTACAAAAAATGTTCATCAGTTCGTAAATACCTCCATAACTTATATGATAAAATGTGGTCAAGAAAGCAAATATCTACATCTTTTGGAGAAGCAGTTTTTGTCCTCATTCCCAACAAAGACCGGGTAACAAACCCAAAGGACACTAGACCGATTGCTCTTACCAATACTTTATCTAAAATCTTTTTCTCAATACTTCAGACGAAAATGACCCATTTCATGATAAACAATAGGTACTTAAGGCCGAATTACTAGAAAGGTAGAAACCTACCCGAAATTTCTGGATGCCTGGAGCATAAAAGTTTGTTAGTGCTAGCAGAGCACGCCAGAACGTGTGAGAGGTAAGTTACGGTATGTTGGATAGATTTAGAAAACGCATTTGGGTCGGTACAACACGATCTATTGATGTTCGCTTTAAAATGGTATAATTTTCCTACGACAGTAAGCAACATAATCGCGTCATACTATTCAAAATTAAAATTCGTTATTACCTCAAAACATGGCCATTCAAAATCTTTAAGCTATATAGTAGGTCTTTTTCAGGGTTGTTGTTTATCCCCAATAATATTTAATATCGTTATTAATATTTTACTAGATATTCCAATTAAAAACGAGGAAAAATGGGGTTATCGGTTTAAGTTCAATAACAATTACACCTTGCCTTTCTCCATATTAGATCCAGCTCCTGATTCGACACTTGTAATGGACACGTATGAGAAACAGTATAGAATCTTTCAGGATATTTGTGTTTCGTCATCCAAACCGGATATTTTTCTTTATTCTTGAAGCCTAAAACGTACGTACGAACGTAGTATTGGTAGAACTTACAGTTCCGCGGAAAACAAATATCCCGAAAAGTCACCACCTTAAACTCAATAAGTACGAGTATTTCTATCTTTCAAACGAACTGAACAGGAATAGGTTTAGAGCTAGCTTATATGCGGTTGAAGTAGGAGCGAGAGATATAACAGCGAAATCTCTCTATAGTTAGTTCTGTACTAAAAGTTCTCGGCCTGTCTAGAACTATCACAAATTAATTTCTAGAACGCACTTCGAAGGCGGGTTTAGTAGTCATTTAAAATTTGCTTAGGTGGGAGGAGCTTGGACAGTGAAGGTGAGCGTTAATGCATATTAATGCAAATGGGGCCCTTTAATCCTACACTTGGGTTGCAAGTCCCAAGCGCTGCTCGGAGCTCCTCTTCCTACAACGCGATGGTCCCTGCACCCGCACGATGAATCCATGGAATGCTAAGTTGTTTCTTCTCTCTCTCTCTCTCTTGAGAACGACATTTTCAGCGATGTTCACATTTTTTAACATATTACTCGCTTACAATGGCAAAGAAAGTTCAAATTCTAGTTTTAGATACGAGTTACATTGTTTTAAATAAATGTTTACAATTAGGTTTATTTAATTGTATAAAATATATAATCTCTCATTACAGATCTTACGCAGCATCCAGACTGTACCGTGATCTAAAACTTAGAGGGGCGATTGTACACAACAAACAACTGCGAGTGTTGCCTCTTGAAAAGGTAAACATTTTGTAACGTTAGGAAGTTGTGTTAACTCTTTAGATACGGATCAGTGTACTATGTTGACATATTTATTATTTTATGCAAACAAAAGGATATGTTATAATTTTCAATACCAAGATTTCACCATCTTAGTGAAGTGACATCTAATTGACATCTAATTGTATATACTTCACGCTTTATCCCTAGCGGGGTAGTCAGAGAGAATGTAGCACCAAACGCTGCGGTCCCTGCACACCTCTCTTGCCTCGTCTTCTGTCAATAACCTCTTCACATATGCTCTCTGGGAAGTCCTCATGCTTTTACGTGACTCTTTTCCAGTATCTTCTTCTAATATATTTTTACGAAATTCAAACGAAGTCTCTCAGATAGGGATCTGGGCAAAGCCATTGTTATTACTCCGTTCGATTACAAATACCCATTCGTGTAAGTAAGTAAAGCCGCTTCACACGTCGGCTTTCTAAGTAAAAAAACAAAATAATATATAGCTAAGTATATTAAAATATACGTACAATATATAAGAAGACCGTCGTGGTGGAGTGGCACAGTGCCCGAAAAGGTTTTGCTTTGTGGTTTCAAGATCCGTGAGGGGAAAATGACTATTATCTCTTGAGACTCCTGATTTCGCTACTTAACACCTCGAAAGTCGGAAAATCTGAAAGTAATTGCCTTAACATTTTAGCCTTTAACATTATAAGTACAGTTATAATTAGAATTTTCTTCCATAATAGATGAAATCAAATATTGATCTTATTTGAATACAACTTAAAATATACACATTGTTCTTATATACTCACGACAGCACTTCTTCTTACACTATTTTTTTTCAATAAACACTGCTATATCTTAATTTTTTTTATAGCTTCACGCTTTATCCCGCACATGGCAGGGTAGGCAGAGAGAACTGCAGGGACCATATGCACCTAGTATTAAGACACTCCGTTGCTTAGTCCCTGCTTTCTCCGTCCCCGCTTTCCGCCTTTTTCGAGGCATTGCATGTTGAGTGCGGAACTCAACGCCGCGCTTTGCCTAGTTTGCCAGAGCGAAGAAAATGGAAGAAAGAAAAGAGCGAAGAAGGAAATAGAAAAATCCATTTTCCCCGACTGGGGATCGAACCCAGAAACCGTCGCGTCACAGGCAGACTTTACTGCGCCACGACGGCTTTATTTTGTACATATTAATTATAATATTATTATATTAATATTATATAGTAATTAAAGCAATATTATGGTCTTGAATAGCCCACTTAATGATGTAGTCCGTAGACTTTACATGTGTAATAATACACAACTCTTACATACCATTCCTACCTCTTACAGATACTTACATCAATATTTCGCCGTATAGTATTTTCTTCATTCCGCATTTGTTGTACAATACATATATGTATATAAAACTCTTCCTTTATTAAGTGACTGATTGACAGACTAAACACATTCCAAAATATTAAGAAGTGTAAGCTATCAATAAGACGGAAACGAAAACGGGCACGTGAATGGGGACGAGAAAATGGGCGGGGGCGGTAACGTGAACGGGAACGAGGACGGGATAATGAGCGTGAACGATAACAGAAACGGGAATGAGAATTTACATTTTTTCTTTTAATAGATTTGCCTCCATGAGCAAGGCATATGGAACCTGTCGAGTGAGTCCGGCAACCTGGGAACGATGATAGTCAGCAACGTGCGGGTTGTGTGGTACGCGGACGTCAATGAGGCGTTCAACGTGTCCATGCCATACGTCACTATAGAGAGTGTATGTTCACTGTTTGTTGTATATTTTAGCTGTATTTTGGTGAGACGGTATCCAAGAGACGCGGGTTCGACTTCCGCTTAGGTATATTTTGTATACCTTTCTTCAATGTTACTTTACAATACTTTTTTTTTAATAAATAGTGTTAGGTCTCGCCAAAAACTCAATTGGATTGGAAATATTTGACTTAACACATACTCAGACATGCTCCCCCATGAATGGGTCTTGGGGCGAGGGACTTGGGGAAGTCTCCGCCCCTATTCGATAGACCCGAGATGGAGGCGAGTGCGTGTGTCAGCGCGCGCCTCTTAGACGTAATAATAAGGTGAGGTGAGGCCCGCATGGATCGAGCCAGCACCAGTGCGGGGCTGCGGAAGAATTTGGATTCCCGCGGCCCCACGTGAAC
The DNA here is from genome assembly GCA_037178615.1 of Dione vanillae. Classification (NCBI taxonomy): domain Eukaryota; kingdom Metazoa; phylum Arthropoda; class Insecta; order Lepidoptera; family Nymphalidae; genus Dione; species Dione vanillae. Next base: position 739,285 of record JAZFAU010000229.1, on the reverse strand, counting down.
GTGTGAGGAGAAACTGGGGTGGTTTTAGTCGGTAAGAGTCCGGCACGCCCCTCTGCCTGTCCCCAGGCGGAGGTAGTCCATGAGGATTTCCCCCCGTTAAAAAAAAAAAAAAAAAAAATACTCAGACATGCTAACAATGGAACGTAACATTAAATTTATGTTTTAAGTAGGAATTTCCTCGGGGAGTGCTAAGTAGGTGTCACTAGCTGTGTTACTATCGATGTTCTTACACACAAAACTTAGATACACATATAAAACTATTCAAATTAACAAAGACTAAAAAACCTGTTTCCAAAATAAAAAAGAAAAGATTTTTCTAGACTCCAAACGCCCAATTATACGTATAGTTTTACGAACAGATATCAATACGAGAGTCTAAATTCGGCGCGGCACTCGTAATCACGACCAGACCGACGTCTGGAGCCTACGTGTTGGGATTCAGAGCGGATCCTCGGGAACGGCTGCATCCTCTGCTCGCGGAACTGCAGACGCTGCACCACGCTTATACCGAGAAACCTATTTTTGGTGTGGAGATGAATTGGGACAGTGAGGTATGCTATATAATATACTTATTTTTGTTTTATATCTTCACGGTTTATTCCACACATAGTAAGGTAGGCAGAGGAAACCGTAGGAACTGTAGGAAGCTAGTGTTAAGACACTCCGTTCCCTGCATTCTGGCTTTTTTTTCAATGCATTGCTATTTGACTGACGGAAAACAATACCATGCTTTGCGCGTTGCCAGAATGAAGAAAACGGAAATATCCATCTTGCCCGAGTGGGAATCGAACGAACAGACCATCGCGTTTACAGGCAGATGCTACGCTTCAATTTAGCTCGTGGGTAGAGGAGCCTGGTGACAAAAGTTTTAGAAGGAGAGACTATACATAATGATCAGCGACCTTCATTTCATAGAAAAATTAGTTCGAAAATTTGATAACATTGCTAATCTTTTGATTTTTAAAGACACCTTCTATTTTTGTACTTGGTCAGCCTTATGCAGTTATAACGCTCTACAAAAAATATTTTAACATATAATAAATATATATTTAGCCTACATGGGAGAGGAATTCTTTTAAAAAATATAAAATATAAATAACATGTTTATTTTTATTTTATTAGAAAACTTCGAAACCAACGTACGACGATTTGGAGGAGTTAGAAGAAATTGGAGAACCTCGAGGGGAGATGGGACCAAGTTTGTACTTAGCGTCCCAACAAGCTCACAATAACGAAGAGATGCAACAACCCGTCTACAGTCCGTATCTGGGTTTAGCTATTGAACCGCTGAAAGAAGGTTTTACGTTAAAAAGCCTTTTTGAAGTACAAACGTCTAGTTAAATAAATCAATTAAGGCTAGTGTGAAGACACTTCGTTGCCCATTTCATTAAAAAAATATAAGCATATTGCATCTCAACCAATTGTATTAATTAAATGTAATAAATTATACTTTAGATATTTGTTTACATGAAATAAAATATTATCTGTATTTTATTTTTCACGTATGTTATCATATTTATTTAGTACTGCTGATCGATTTAAAGAATAATGAAATTTTTCTTTAAGATCGCAATAATGGTAAAAGTATCCATAAAATATTATATAATAAATAAAATCGATTCACCCAATTTAAAAAAAATATATCATATATCATCCTATAGTATGAACGGTGTGTTTATGATATACCAAATTTATTTTACCTAATATTTATTATTTATTGCTTATACTACAATTATTACAACTCTAATAATACATATAAATATACAATACTTTACATTACAATTATCATATATCGATTATCATTAAATTTCAATTTAATGATAATTTCTAAACTGTAACCACTCTTAATCCCAGTAAACGTCAAAAACTCTAAAATGTCAAACGTTCTTAGACATGTTGTGACTTGTACTTGCTACATGTTTATTTATGTTTTTTATGCATCCCTCTAATGTGTGATATTTTTCTTTTTTACCGTACATTCTCCTTTGTGTGTTCTCCATTCAACGTGACATTGGCGAAGTGAATTGTGCTCAACTGGCACGCTCGAAACGCCATAAATTAAAAGAAGAAGAAGAAGAATGTTTTTTAGTTTATATTTTCAAATAAATTTGCATTAATTTTTAAAAGATCAAGTACATGTTTTGTAACGATTTTATATTTTTAGTGAATCTTTCTTGTTGTTTATTTTTAAACATTTTTTTTACGTTAACATGAATAATGAAAACAATAAAAATGCAGCTGGACTTGTAAGTATTCTTTTTTTCTTAGACATTTATTTTAAAACGTTTAAAACGAAAAAAATATATGATGGCTTTTTAAATTCATTTATTATAATTACAATACATTTTTTTTTAATTAAGCAGTTCACTTATGTTTTTTAATAAAATCTAATATTACAATTTCAGAGACGCTCAGCAATGGCTGAAAGAATACGGCTAAGAGAAGAATGGTCGGCTTTAAAAGGACCATGCAATGAGTCAGATAAACAGAAAAATGTCTTGGCCAAAAAGCCACATAATGTAAATAACAATAATAAAAACATTTGTACTTCTAATGTCTATAACATACGCAATAAAGATGTAAGTATTAAATTATTTCTTGTAAAATTTTTATATGAAGTAATAATATATAAATTAGCTTCACACTGTATCCCGCACATGGACAGGGTAGGCAGAGGGAACTGCAGGAACCATACTAACCTAGTGTTAAGACACTCCGTTGCTTAGTCCCTGCTTTCTCCGTCCCCGCTTTCCGCCTTTTTCGAGGCATTGCGTGTTGAGTGGCGGAACTCAACGCCGCGCTTTGCCTAGTTTGCCAGAGCGAAGAAAATAGAAATCCTCTGCCTATAAAAAGCCTCTGCGCCACCACGGTCCTCATAAATAAAAAAAAATAATCCTCATAGTAAAAAAAAATATATATAAATTATAAAGTAGCTTATTATATATTTTAATAATAATATTTAAGAATTATCATTCTTTATGATCTTTACACACATACAAATACACAAAATGCATCACATTCTTATAATTGTGTATATGAGTAAGTGTATATATAAATTAAAACAAAAAATTATAAAACTATAACCAAATAGGCTAAATATTTATTATATTTTATACCTGCAAAACTTAGTGTGAATGTGTTCAAGTCACCATTTTAAATTATTTATAATTATTTTTTTTTATTTATAGCCATCTATATCACCAATAAACGACATACTCCGTGGAATAGTAGTGCTAGTTGATATAGGATCTGAAACTAAAGCGTTGGCGTTACGGGCAGCCTTAATGGCCCTCGGAGCATCTGTTATGCCTACATGGAATCCTCTAGTCACTCATGTTGTATGGAGTCAAGGTTTATTATATTTTATTAATAACACTAGTTTTTAAGTATAAATGAGTACAAAAAAGACATTAGTACTTCTCTTTTTGCTTAATTTTATTATAGAATGTAAATAGTTTTTTTTGTAAAATAGTCAATTTATCAAGAGGTTTTACTATATTTTTTACTTTATTTTTATCATTAATTTTAATGAAAACATGTTGGCCTCTGATCAGTGTTTTCTCTGGCACCTTAGAATGTACACAACTTATTATTACTTATTACTATGAGTCTACACAGATCCGCAGCTTAAAGCTACTAATTTACTTCCTTGATTTTATTTTTTTACATAAACTTGTTAAACTTTACTTTTCTGACTGAAATATTTACATTGCCTTTTAAGTAACAGGACTCAACATTGTGCAAGGATTTAATAAATAAGTAAAATTAATTTATATATTATTTTTAATAAAAACAAATGATATTATTAAAGGTGGTTGCACAAAAACACGTGCCAAGGCCCGAGCGCTCGCATGTAAGCTAGTCTCTCCCATCTGGGTGGAATCCTGTGCAGCATCAGCTCGGAGACTGCCAGAGAGTATGTTCCCGGCTGTCTCCAGACCCTCGGATCTACCTTCTCCTTGCACTTTGAAGAAGATTTTGGTAAATATATGCCTAGAATAAAGTGAGGCTTTGTTTTAATATATTTTCTAAAAAAATCTCCCTACAAAGAAAATTGCAATAATAAGTAGTAGTTTAAAAATATTTTATTGGGATATTGTTGACGGTTTTGGAAAATATTTTAAATTCATTTTCATATTCTTATAAACCATTAGTTAAAGAAATAATTAATCAATAAAACCTTGGCCTTAATTTTTACTTTTCTTATAATTTTGCGCATTTTATGACACCATTGGACGCCATTTTAGTCTGCTGTGACGTCAGCTAGTGTTGTAAACAAATATGCTAGTATCTGTATATATTAAGTAATAATCTATGACCAAAAGTATGTAGTGTTGGTCACTTGATCAGTTTTTAGGGTTCCGTACAAAAATAAAAAAAACGGAACCCTTATAGAATCACTTGTGTTCTTGTCCGTCTGTCTGTCACAGCCAATTTTCTCTGAATCTACTAGACCGAATCAGGTGTAATTTGGCAGGATGGTGTAATGCCCTGACCCGAACACAGGTGTGTAACGTAAACAATATTTTTTTGATATAAGGGTAATTTTCGGGGGATAAATTAGGTAATTAAAAAAAAATATTTGCGAACCTTACAGAGTCATATATCAAATGAAAGGGCTTGTTATCAGGATCTCGGGTTAATTTTTTTTTAATTTTTTAAAATAAATAGTTTCGATGATATTCATGAAAAAAGCCGAAAATTGACCATTGCCCCCCCCCCCCCCCCCCCCCCCAATCTCCGAAACTACAGGGCCGAAAAATTTTAAAAAAAATTTCTAAATATACTTTATGGCTTGAAGATAGAATCTTGTAGACAGGAAAACCTATAAGGATTTCATAAATTGAAAATAAAATGGTAAATTCGATAAAAAATGTTTTTAGGAAAAAAACGTTTTCAGGGGAAATATTTCACTATATTGTGTACGGAACCCTTTCCACGCGAGTGCAACTCGCACTTGTTTTTCACAATATCAATAGCCGTCGTGGCGCAGAGACGCAACGTCTGCCTGTAACGCGACGGTTACTGGGTTCGATCCCCAGTAGGAGGAGATGGATTTTTCTATTTCCATTTTCTTCGCTCTGGCAAACTAGGCAAAGCGCGGCGTTGAGTTTCGCCACTCAACACGCAATGCCTCGAGGACGGCGGAAAGCGAGGACGGAGAGAGCAGGGACTAAGCAACGGAGTGTCTTAACACTAGGTTCCCATGGTCCCTGCAGTTCCCTCTGCCTAAAGCGTGAAGCTAATATATATATATATATATATATATATATATATATATATATATATATATATATATATATATATATATATATATATATATATATATATATATATATATATATATATATATATATATATATATGTATATGTATGTATATATATATATATATATATATATATATATATATATATATATGTATGTATATATATATATATATATATATATATATATATATATATATATATATATATATATATATATATATATATATATATATATATATATATATATATGTATATGTATGTATATATATATATATATATATATATATATATATATATATATATATATATATATATATATATATATATATATATATATATTAAATTGAAAGCTAATTATAATTTAACATATACTTTAATAGATTTTATGGGCTTAAATAGATAGATTAGATTAGATTATTTCTTATATAAAGAAATACTCATCTAGTGCTTGTATTCAAGAAGCGATACTAAATGACGCCACTTAAAAAAATAATAATATTTCCTTTTAATAGTTTTAGAAAGTAGTTTAAATAAAAATACATATATATATATATTTACAGAAAAGAATGGATCAAGAGAACATACCACTAAATCTCTTGTCGGAGAGTCAAGAAGGAGAGAAGAGACCACCACGTCTGAGGATATCCAGTGAGACGGAGAATAACACCACCAACACTACTAATGACACGTCGCAAGATACGTCTCACGATAAATCTCAAGATATATCACATGATAAATCTAAAGACAACGTTGCTACAGGTTTTATTCCTATTATCTTTTCTTTATTTTTTTTTAGCTTCACGCTTTATCCCGCACATGGCAGGTTAAGCAGAGGGAGCTGCAGGAACCATACGAAGCTATTGTTAAGACACTCCGTTGCTTAGTCCCTGCTTTCTCCGTCCCCGTTTTCCGCCTTCAACGAGGCATTACGTGTTGAGTGGCGGAACTCAACGCCGCGCTTTGCCTAGTTTGCCAGAGCGAAGAAAATGGAAATAGAAAAATCTATCTTCCCCGACTTGGAATCGAACCCAAAAACCGTCACGTTAGAAGCAGACATTATATATAATATAATAATATTATAAAGAGAAAAGATTTGTATGTTTGTTTATATTGGACTAACTCAAAAGCTACTAGATATATAGAAATGGAGAGATTTTAAGCCCCAATAAGTAACATAGGCTACTTTTCATTGTAACAATGAGGGGAGAAGGGGTAAAAAGTACCTTAAAAATTAGTGATATAACGAATATCAGTTTTTTAACATTCGCGAATGCGGATGCGAATATCCAGTAATTCTAATAAATTTGGCGCCAATTGTTTACGGCAAGCAAGATGGCTTTTTAGATTATAACCTCAAAAACCTGAGTATTAGGTGATAAAACTTTTAAAAAAGGGGGAGAGAGTTGATTTATGTTTCTTCAGATTGCATTAAAAAAAATTTCATGAATACTGATAATGTGTTTACGAGGTTAAGTTACTGTTTTTGAGTTAAAAACATAAAAACTAAAAGGATTTAAATTTGTATAACGTATTATCGTCGTCAAATTTTCTTTTCTAATTTTTTTTTCTGTCAAAATTTATGCAAATGCGAATATTCGTTACATCACTATTACAAATGCCAAAATTGTTTGAAAAAAATAAATTTTCTTTATATAAATAATATATTTCTTTGCCTAAATATGATTACAGATGTTAATAAAAATGTGAACACAGCGTCGCGGAGAGCTCTCCCCGTACAGAACTCTCCGCGTCCGAAGAAATCTAAGAGGAAACTGTTCACGCAAAAGAAAGCGGACATCACTACCAGTGGAGATGAAAGTGGTAATTAGAGTTTTCACATACTATATTAGTGATTTGTTTTTAAAACATAAAATACAACAAAATATGTGTATGTTTTTTTATTTATACTAAAGTTTCTTTATTTTTAGCTTCACGCTTTATCCCGCACATGGCAGAGTAGGCAGAAGGAACTGCAGGAACCATACGAACCTAGTGTTAAGACACTCCGTTGCTTAGTCCCTGCTTTCTCCGCCCCCACTTTCCGCCTTTTTCGAGGCATTGCGTGTTGAGTGGCGGAACTCAACGCCGCGCTTTGCCTAGTTTGCCAGAACGAAGAAAATGGAAATAGAAAAATCCATCTTCCCCGACTGGGAATTGAACCCACAAACCGTCGCGTTACAGGCAGACGCTTACGCCTCTGCGCCAAGACGGCCCTTTTTATATTTATATGAAAATGAATATTTAACGTACAAGACAAATTAAATCGTTTCCTTTAATTGTAAAAACGATGACAAGTTCGATTCCTTAAGAACCGCAGCGTTGAGCCGCCATTTGATATTTTAAACATTTAGGAAAAGCAGAGAACGGAGAGTTCTTACACTAAAATTCTTCACCTATGAACTAAAAATGAATATTATTTATCTATTAAAGCCAAGGAGACTCCAGCACCGAAACAAAGAACTATAAATCATATAAGTAGAGAAGGTAGAAAGGAACTGGTACAAGCTGAACGTATGGCGAGGAGACTGCTGGGGACGCCGAGGAACAAGACTCGTGGAAGAGATGATAAAGCACCAAGAATTGTAAGGAATTTCTTTTCATACAGAGTGTATCTGACACCACGGCCATTATCAAAACTACTTATAGGAGAAAATATTTCGAGGCCATATACAAAAAACTATTTAATAATTATTAATAGTTTAGGTACAGCGTCAATTTTTTCCATTTCACGATATTTATACGTGCTTTGTAACGCGTGAGGTACACATCATGATATACGAGTGACGTACTACAAAAATACAATTAAACGTTGTCATTCTGTCAGCTTTCATTCAAAAAAATAACCAAAAGAAAAAGAGCTATATCTCCGTCCCGCTCTGACAGTACAGTGTACGCTCGCGTCATACTTGACTAATGGCGTTTTATTTTGGAACAATAATTTAATTATTTATTTTGTTTGAAAAAAAAAATATTTTTGAAAATTTTACTTTTTTTTAAATTTTACCAACTTTATAAAGGCTAGTTAATACTATGCTTGAAATTAAGGTCGTCATTACATCCACACCCTGTATATATAGTTAATTGATTTGTTAATAAATTCTTGTTTTTTTTATACTAATATTATAAAGAGGTAAACTTTTTGGTTGTAATGAATAGGCTCAGAAACTACTGAACTGATTTTAAAAAATTTTTCACCATTATTAAGCTACATTAACCACGAGTAACATGGGATATATTTTATTTTGGAAAAAATAGGGTTCCGTAAAATATTTGGGTTTTTTGAGTAGAAGCTGTGAAAAACGACAAGATAAGTTACTTATTTTGCTTACGCTGCCTAAACTATAAAGATAGAACCATAAATTGTTTTAATTAATTGTAAATCTTATAAATATCAAGTCCGCGACACACTATACCTATCTTTGTCGTATGAGGCATAACAACCATTTTTTTTTACTTAAAAATCTTATTTTTTTTTGAAACTCCCTTTAAACGCGTTTATTTTACTCACGCTAATAATCCTTATTAAAATAAATTCATCACTAAATTTTAATTTTATTTACATGATATTTGGTCTTTGGATGATTAAAATTGGATACTTTGTTTCGAAGTTATGGTGAAAAACCACCACCACCAACCCACAGAAAGATAATCTGTACAGCCTGCAGATGATGACTGTCGTCGTTGATGTTAGTGTCGATATCTTTGAATTGACCTAGGAATCATTTTGCTGGTGATGTTTCTCTTGGGTAGGCTTTTTGAACAGTAACCGAGACCGCTAGTATGTATATATGCTGTTGAAGTAGGAGCGAGAGGTATAACAGCGAAATCTCTCTATAGTTGTTCTGTACTAAAAGATCTCGGCCTGTCTAGAACTATCACAAATTCATTTCTAGAACGCACTTCGAAGGCGGCTTTGGTAGAATCGTTTAAAATTTGGTGTCGGTAGTGGGAGGAGCTCGGACAGTGAAGGTGAGCGTTAATGCATTTTAAAGGGGCCCCTTTAAACCTACACTTGGGTCGCAAGTCCCAAGCGCTGATCGGAGCTCCTCCTCCTACAACGCGATGGACCCCCGCACGGTGAATCCATGGAAAGATAACAGTTTCTTCTCTTCTATTTTGTTTTGGAGAAAATGTTACAGAAATATTGAGTATAATTTAAATGTAATATGTATATATATGTCAGTCCAAAAATAACTTACTTAAGATGATTTATTTATTTTTAATTTTATTAGGATATGGTACAAATTTGCAGTTTACTCTTTCAAGGTATTTTATGACTATTGTATCTTAGAACCTCGATATTTTTTTTTTTTTTTTATTTTCTTTGTTTGCATTACTAATTATAATATATAAATATAATATTTGTTCTAAATAATCGAATTAAGTGTTAACTTCCAAAATATATATTTTTTATTCCAGGTATTGACAGGTATGTCAAGAAAGGAGCGTCATGAAATTTTCCACGCAATACGCAAACTGAATGGAGTAGTTCAGAAAAATGTCAATAAGAGAACTACCCACGTTTTGCTCGGGTCCTGCATCGAACCCGCTACAAGCGCCACAGATAAGAATACAAACAAAAACACAACAATAGTGATGTGCCAAAAATGCAACAGCCCCGAGAAAATATTGACACAGATGTTTAAAAATAATGTCACTGTCACAAAATCGCCACAGACTAAAAATAACAGATTAATATGCAACTGTGACGTGTCCGGTGTAAATATTTTGAATCAAACTGGCAATAATTTAGAAGATTCAGAGAATATTCTCAGAGGACCAGAAAGAAATGTGAGAATTAATTGTGATGGAGAAAATGAAGAAGTCCATAGAGAAATGGATCGAGATGAAGATGTTGAGTTGATAAGCGATGTTCAAGCTAATGTTTCTAGTGATAAAGTGCGTAGTGATAGTGATATAGTGCGTGTAAGTGATAAAGCTAGGACAGTGAGTTCGCTGGTGGGTGCAGTGCGAGGATGTAGAGTACTCAGAGCACAGTGGGCGAGGGACTCAGTGAGAAACAATAGATGGTTACATCACTTTGGGTATGAAGTGCCACATTTGTTGAAGATATCGCAGGTTTGCTCTTTTTTTTATTATAGCTTCACGCTTTATCCCGCACAAGGCAGGGTAGGCAGAGGGAACTGCAGGGACTATACGAACCTAGTGTTAAGACACTCCGTTGCTTAGACCCTGCTTAATCTGTTCTATTACTCTTATTTAATGAAATGTTTAAATTTGTATTAGTTAGATATTTTTTTAATTATTTAATAATATATATAAAATTGAATCAGTACTATAACTTAACTCTATGTTCTTCAAATATTATTTAGGCTCAATTTTAGAGAAAATATTTGAAATATAAACACAGTTATGAATCTCTTGAAAAAGAGGGTAGTCTATAAAAGCGATGAAATTATGTCAACAGCAGCAGTTACATGTAGGTAACGGTCCGTATTGGAAAGGGACTATTCTGTAATATTGTTATAAGGTGAATATGTCATTTAATGCAATTATTACCATCATTATTATGACTCTCCGAATACACTCGAAATATGTATAAAAAAGTGGCTGAACTCAACGCCACGCTTACGAAAATTCATCCCACCTTAATGGGAATCAAACCCACGACCGTCTTGTTAATAATATTTATTTTATTCTAGAAAGCTCGAATAGAAAGACTTGCTCTAAACAAAATGTCATCAGAATACGCTTACGATGTATTCAACGGTATGAAAGTCAAAGTATCGGATGATGCAGAACAAAAAGATGCAGTCAAACAATTGTTGGACCTCTGCGGAGCTGTGACGGAATTGCCTAAACAAGATGGCGGACACACACAAAATGGCGCGCGGTTTTATGGCGGGTTGACGCTGGGAAAGCGCGGGAAAAAGGAAAAGGTAACTTCAAGGTTTATTTACTTGTTTAGTTGTTTGTTGATTGAATTTGAAAATATTTTATTTAATTGTAATTGCTAATTGTTTAACAAAAATTAATATAGAAATATTTTTTAGTATTAATCACTAAAATCATTACATGTTGCTGTCGATATAAATATAATTGTAACTTTAAATATCAAGATATATATTAGATCAATTAATTAAAGCTTTTTTTAACACCTAGACACAAATATATACATATATAATTTTATCGTACTATAGACAATACTTATTTGTCAATATTTATAGAGTTAATTAATTATTATAGATTGACTGACTTTTAATTCAACAACAGGAACTCAAAGCGAAATCACAAACAACACAAAATGGTGGAACACAAGCACAAGATGGCGGACCAACCTATGACATAACAATTGGGCGGGAAATTGGTGAAGTTAGCTCAAAATGGGTTTTTGATAGCATCGCTGCGGCGAGAATGAGGACTACAAGGCGGTATATTAATAAATAATAGTGGGAAAAAAGCGGAGAGATAGAGAGGCAGAGAGAGAGATAAGGGGAGAAGATACTGGAGGAAGGTCACGTATGAGGACTCCCCAGAGAGCATGTTTGAGAATGTCATTATAATAATTGGTTTAAATTGTTTTAATTTAAATGTATGAAGAATTGTGAAAGTCAAAGATCTTGTAACTTATTTTTTTAATTGTGATATTTTTTTAATAATATAGTATATACTTAATATTTTGTTTGATCTGTTGTTTTTTTTATCTGTTTATTATATTACGTAATTGTTTTATGTTAATAATTTAAAAATTAATAAAATGGTATGGCAACCGAAAAAAATATTTTTTTTAATAAAATTATATAATTTCTATTGTTTATTAATTTTAAATAAACAACTTAAAAAAAGCATTTGTTTATTTTTAGTTTCAAAATTTTAATATTATCAAATTTATTTATATATATGTAGTAAAGTAAGGGTGTGAAGTAGGTATAAAAAGCTGATAGCTTTTGAACCCACGTCCCTTTGAAACTCTGCAACAGGTTGACCACAGAGTCATAAGTAGATATGATATTAATAGATAGATATGCACGTTTATTAAAAACAATTTGTATATATGTATATGTATTCCAAAGTATTTCTATTAAATTAACAAAACAGAGCACAGCTTTGTTTTTTTTTCTATTACTTTTTACGCTTTATCCCGCAAATGGCAGGGTAGGCAGAGGGAACTGCAGGAACCATACGAACTTAGTGTTAAGACACTCCGTTGCTTAGTCCCCGCTTTCCGCCTTTTTCGAGGCATTGCGTGTTTAGTGGCGGAACTCAACGCCGCAATTTACCCAGTTTTTAGAGCGAAGAAAATGGAAATAGAAAAATCAATCTTCTCCAAGTGGGAATTGAACCCTCAAGCCGTGTTTACAGGCAGACGCTTACGCCGCCTGCGCCACAACGGTCCTCTTTATATATATATATATATATATATATATATATATATATATATATATATATATATATATATATATATATATATATATATATATTTACATACATACATACATACATATATATATATATATATATATATATATATATATATATATATATATATATATATATATATATATATATATATATATATATATATTTACATACATACATACATACATATATATATATATATATATATATATATATATATATATATATATATATATATATATATATATATATATCCATCCATGACTTATATTAAAATTAAAGCTTAATTGTTCCAATCAGTAAAGCCTAGTTTGTAAACTTCTTTATGATATTATTTTAGAATATTAAAGTATTGTAAAGTTCATCTCTTCAGTACTAACTATCACACGAGAATAAACCAATTGATATTACTATATTATTGTGGAATGAAAAATGGTCTCCTAACAGCAAAACCCTGGTCTAGCGCCGACATATACATAATATATGTTATATGTAAATAAGTGATGACATATTCCATTCTATATATAGGACAATGCGGTATTGTGACCGACTTGCGGCTGCATCTTAATTGATAATGTTTTAAATTAATACTTAAATTATTATATAATTATGAGGCTGTTCATTTTATGAACATGCCTAACAAAGGGACGAAATTTAAAAAAAAAAGAAAACGTTGATATTTAAAAAAAAAATACCAAAATTTGATCCCAACGGTAATAGTCCATCTATCAAAAAAGACTGTAGGCTAAGATTTCTTTAATCCTCCGGGCAGTTCATTAAACCATCATTCATTCATCCGTATGAAAATAATCATGACATTAAATAATTTCTTCTTCTTCTTCTCTTTATTTATGGCGTTTCGAGCGTGCCAGTTGAGCACAATTCACTTCGCCAATGTCACGTTGAATGGAGAACACACATAGGAGAATGTACGGTAAAAAAAGAGATATCATTACACAGTTGGAGAATGCATGTTTAAAAGAGATCCAGTTTAAATCCTTCACCTATAACAAATCACAGATATCTACAATAATTACAGACAATAAATGGTAAATAATTTCTACACTCTCCGTCTCTACAGAAGGCGGAGAGTAGCGTTATCATAAATGAAGTCCCAAGAGCTTTGCTTATTGCTTGTCGGAACTATATACAATATAATGACCATGTAAATCCTTTTGACATAACTCTCTGTACCTGCGTTGAGAGACCTCAGACACTAGGTGTATACCATGGACAAACGTCTTTTTTTTCGAAATGACATGGATGCTGTTGACCTCAATTAGTCTTGACAGCGTCACTGGGCAGGGGGTGGACAAGCGTCATACTTTTATGATTTTTAATACGAAGAGGCGTAGCATCTGCCTGTAAACGCGACAGTTTGTGGGTTCGATTCCCATGAGGGAAAGATGGATTTACCATTTCCATTTTCTTCGTTCTGGCAAGTAGGCAAAGCGTGGCGTTGAGCTCCGCCACTTAACACGTAGTGCCTCAAAAATGGCGGAAAACGGAGACACTAGGTTACTGCGCTTCCCTCTGCCTACTGTGGATTAACTAAGCTGTGGATTTTTCTAGTAGTCTACACTAAGGATAGAAAAATATTTAACAATATGAGGCGCGAGTTCAAATCCCGCTTCATACACATTATTTAAACTCGAGTAAATGTTTTTTTTTTTAATTGAATTTTTGTAAATATATACTGTAAAAGTTATCAGCTAACTCAAATTTGTTGGAAAAGTAATCGTTTTGAAAAAGAGTGCAGGTTCAAATTTCACTGCGTCTGAAATATTTTATGAGGAATTTTAATAAGGTGTTAAATGCTTTGTATTGTTTGTCTTTATTTAAAAAAAATATCATTATGTCCCCGTGATGCAACGTTTTAGCGTCTGATTGTAAACGCGACAGTCGTAGCTTCGATTCCCACGAGGCGAAGATTAAATTACTTTTTCTTCTGCGGCGTTGAATTCTGTCACTTACCACACAATGCATCGAAAGACAGGGGGGTGAAGAACGGAGTGTCTTAACACTATGTTTCCACCTGTCAAAGTTTCTACATCAGGTGTTCCAGATCCTTGGTTTTGACATATTATTGAATAGTACTTATCCTTTTTGTTAGAGTACCAGGTCGTATATACATATATACATTTTTACCGTTTTATATATATAGAGCATCTAAGGGAAATCCCCAGTCGAGAAACGAGGGCGCGATGTCACATACTTATCTAATTATTATTTTGGTATAAATATATTTTTAATTTTTAAACATTATATAACATATATTTATATTACATGGTTCATAACTTTTTTAGCTTCACGTTTTATCCCGCTCATGGCAAAGGCAGAGAGTATCACTGGAACCTAGTGTTAAGACACTCAGTTCCCCGCTTTCGAGGCAATGCGTGTTGAGTGGCGGAACTCAACGCCGCGCTCGCTTAATTGAGCGAAGAAAACGGAAATGAAAAAATCCATCTTCTCATGGGAATCGAACCCACAAACCGTCGTGTTTACGCCTGTAAATGCTCTGCGCCATTACGGTTGCTCTATACTGTAGTAAAGAAAATTATTATATTTTCTTCTTGTTTTATAATTGATTTTTTTGCAAACAGTACATAATGATAATGTTATCTACACAAAAGTGTGAAGAATTTTTAAGCGCTCCAGTACATTTGTTATAATAATTTTGCTTATTTATGGCGCAGTGGTTCACTTGTAAATGCGGGGCGTCGCGGGTTTGATTTCCATTTGGGAACATAATTAAATAATTTCGGCCTTATTCATAAAAAGTTATAGCACGCTAAAAGGTTCGTTATAGTACAGTTGTCAAAAAACGTTATTCATAACAGCATTTTAGTGCCAATCAGTCTATAAACCTATCATAAAGTTATAGAGCCGAGAACCCTACTATAAGAGTGTTTTAACGTCCAAAGATGGCCGATTCATATAACAGCTGATTATAGCTCATACTAATATGAGCATTGATATGACGTCGTCGTGTCGCTTGTCATCAAGAGTGTCAATTTCAGTTTTGTAAACAAAACAATATAACAATTGATATTTTGTTCGATATTTATTAACTATATTTAGTTATTAACAAGTTTATTAATAATAAATTCTACATAAGAAAGGTGCACAGAACATAGGTAATACTTGTCCACGTTTAAACAATTTTCAATTTTTTGTCGTTTTACTTCTATTGACTTATTTTTTTAAAAATTAAGTAACTTTATAAACTAAAATAAAATAAACATTCGTGTTTTTGTGATAACAACGACGTAAATCAAGCCGGTATATGTCAAGCCAGATCCAACAATATATTTTTGTACGTAATATTATCTGTGGTCATACTATGTCAATGCGTTTGTCACTTATCATCTGTGGATTTACTGGTATTTTCGGCAACAAGTAGACCGACTTCAGTATAGTGGCAACATTGTGAACTTATAACTCATATTAGTGACACTTTAGTTATAGAAGGCTTATAGAATAGGCGTTTATGAATACAAACATTTATCGAACGTTCTATAAGCCTAAAGAGCGTTTTAACTAAAGTATACTTAAAACGTTCTATAAGACTTTTATGAATAAGGCCGTTTATGTATAATTTTCTTTGCCCTCAACACTTAAAGGCAAATAACTAAATTATATTAACTCACTATTTAACTTAGGTTGAATGATGTTCTCTATAACCGATATGCTTTTGATCCCCTCCAGGTGTTTTAAATGTAAATCGTAACAAACTAGTAAACATATATACATACATGCTTTTGTTTAAAACAATCGAGGGAACAGCTTTTTAATAATTAAATGGAATTACTTTAATCAAATTTAATCATTTTTAGCTAAAAAAGTACGTAAAAAATTAAGACGGAAGCAAAATAAAACCCCAAATTTTTGTCCAAATTTATTTAAATTTATTTTAATGGTAGGCTTTTAAGTATACAGTAACATAATATAAAATAAAAAAATACCTCTATATATAACAAAAAACACAAAATATCATTAAGTTAGTAAGTCCATGTATATAGTCCAGATTGCCCTTAGGCGTGTTACCCCAGTTCCTTGGTTCGTGAGGAATGCAATACTGCATAAAGAACGAATAGACAGCTTAGAGGATCACATCGGCCGTCTAACCCTCCTCATCCTCGCCTCCTCAGAGACCTTACTCCCCATCCTGATTCCTGAGCTGCTGCCATGGCTGCTGGTCACCTAAGCTGGGCCTCCCTTGGGTAACCAAGAATCTAACTCAGGTGGGCAAACCGTCCAGGTAGCACTAGCTCATCCTTTCCCTACATTCCTCTTTTCCTTATTTCTATTTAGATTTCTCCAAATAGGAACAATAATTTAGTTAAGCTTCGTAAATTGGCGTCTGGCTGATTGGTTAGCTATTACCTAAGCATTGGGTTCGATGTCCGCTTAAGGAGTAATTATATTTTAAATTATTCATTATTTGTCAAATTCTTTTAAATAAATCCTGCAGACAGAGTCTGTCTGTCTGGAGACAGACAGACAGCGGAGGCTTAGGGATAGGGTCCTTTGGGTACGGAACCCTAAAAATAAGATGAAAAGTACCGCAATATGTTCTAAACCTTGGCCAAAAAACTCATTGTTTCCACCTGTTCCCAATCATAAAGCCAAAAGCTTTGCCATGGTTTTAAGTCTTCACGCTTTATCCCGCATATGGTAGGGCAGGCAGAGGGAACTGCGGGAACAATAGGAACCTAGTGTTAATCTCTGCTTTCTCCGTTCCCGCTTTAAAACGATTTACTTAATAAAATCCTTTATTATTACATTACCCACCATTCCAAAATGCGTCATCGCGGTTTCTGCAACTATCCGTATTTGTTTAGGAGATACAAATCTGAACAGATAACAGTTAAATTAATACCTTAGAAAGTGGCACGACCTCCTTTTGACATGGCAACATAAAAGTCGACTGTCGCGCGTTAATATTGTACCAGCTTTGTTGTTATTTTTTTTTAAAATGTTTATTGAATTATAGCCCGTAATGGTAGGTAGGTATTGAAAAAAGCTATATTCCCTTATATTATCTAAGTCCGTTTTAACCGCTTTTGTGTGAACTTTATACTCTAAACCTAAAAGTTTAATGCGACGATTAGTGGGTTCAATTCCCACTTGAGTTGGTGAATTTTTCTATTTCCTTTTTCTTCGCTCTGACAACTAGGCAAGCGCGGCGTTGAGTTCCGCTATTCAAGATGCAATGCCTCGGAAGGCGTGAAGTAGGGAACGGACAGCCTAGGTTCTAGATCAGGACTAGGTTCCCACGGTTCTATGCGGTTCCCTCTGCCTACCCTGCTATGTGGGACAAAGCGTGAAGCTAAAAAAATGTTGTCATAGATAACTTTGATTACCTATGACATTAAAAATTAAAATTTAAAACAATAGTTGAATATATCACAATATATAAATTTAATTCAATGGAAGTTATATACATTTAAAACATCTAAAAATGTAATTAATTTAAAAATAATATATACAAAATTAAGAAATTAGTTATATATATATATATATATATATATATATATATATATAAATATTGTTAACAAAACTAGATTTGAACGCATATTTCAATATAGATTTTGCACATTTATCTGATAAAATAAAACTCGTTTCCAAATCTTTGGACAAAAAAGAGACATTTATTAAAGTTTATTAAACATATTAAACTATTTTAAGTGCAATTTTAACCAAACTGGTTATTTTTAAACTTCTTTTTTTTTTATTTTAACCTAGATTATACAAGGTGAGGACCGTCGTGGCGTAGAGGCGCAACGTCTGCCTGTAACGCGACGGTTTCTGGGTTCGATCCCCAGTCAGAGAAGATGGATTTTTCTATTTCCATTTTCTTCGCTCTGGCAAACTAGGCAAAGTGCCGCGTTGAGTTCCGCCACTCAACACGCAATGCCTCAAAAAAGGGGAAAGCAGAGACTAAGCAACGGAGTGTCTTAACACCTGTACCTAAAAGAAAACTAAACCTAACTTCCTAAAAAAGAAATATTAAATACTGGTTTTAATTAGACTGAAACATGAACATTTTTATTTGAAATAAAACAAGCACCTCCATATTTAATATCCAAACGAAGAAAGTTTATGTAACGCTAAATATGAAGTGATGTAGATAATGGTAATAACAGTAAAATGTATTTAAATCAATTAAGCCCTTTCTCATTATACAATATGCCTTCTCCAGGTACAAGAGCGAATATCTACAGTTTATTACATTGTATTTTAATTTAAGACCGACTAAGTATTGAGCACCATCGTGCCTCAGAGGTGAAGAAACGCAATGCTTTGTAGATTCAATTCCCACTTGGGCAGGATGGATTATACCATTTCCATTCAAGCAGGATAAAGCGTGAAGCTAAAAAAACTAACTTCCCATAAAGCTCCTCCCCCTATATTATATCTCATTCATTCATAATTCACCTACCTTTATGTAAAAAACATGTACAACACGTCTTAAAACAATGGAGCAAGACAAATGGTATCTAAACTATATTTAATGAGTGTCTATTTGCTATATATCAAAACGACAGAAAAAAAATTAAAAAAATCATAGACTCATAATCTATTATTGGCATAAGTTTTGTGCTTTTTATTAAAGTAAAGCCTCCTTATTTAAAACTAGCAACTAAAAAAGCAGTTACAGTTATTTATTAATTCATTTCTATATATCTGATATAACACAACTTTCGTTTTAGTAAAACTAAAAAACTACATTACCTTTTTCCGTTCCGAGCGCGTCGAAAGCAAAATGGCGGTTATTCCCGCATCCATCTCGCTCTATTGTTAGTTGAGTGTATATTGCCGTCCTTGTCACACATTACAACGGCAACTGCAGCTTTAATAGGGTTACCAGCATTTAAGATTAATGAAGAAAGGATCTCGAATATATTTTGTTTTTTTTTTTTTTTAATATTAAATAATAAAATAAGAAATATGTTAAATTAATAAGCGTATCCATTTATATTTATAAGAAGTGTAGTGTATATATATTTTATAAAAAAAGAATTATTTTTTCCCAGCTTTAAGCTGCATCTGTCAATTTGCAGTATATGGTGAAGTAGTGTCAAGACACTCCCCTCGTCTGGAATTGAACTAACAATACATTCTAATGTTATACGACTGGAACAAAACAATCTTAAATTATTTAATTATAAATAATACTTAAAAAAAAAAACAATAAAGTGAAACGAATTCGAAATGTGAATAAATCTAGTCTTTATTAGAAACTTGTACGTTTAAGAACCTAACCGTACATTTATTGTACACTTTTACTCCATTACAAATAATAATAAGACAGCTAACGTTAACTTTGCAATATTATCATTTGTGAATTGATAGAGGGGTACGCACAAACGGTAGTTTGTTATAATATTGTTATAAAAGCTGCGCTTGCGACTTCGCGTGTGACAGTTAGTTTGTAGTTTCAGGAACAGTTGTTTAGTAGCCATTTCGTTAAATAAACAATTGAAATTGATATGTTTTTTTTAGCATCACGCTTCACGCTTTATCCCGCTCATAGCAGAGCAAATGAACAGCGGAGAAAACGGAAATAGAAAATCCATCTTCCCTGAACAAACACAGGCAAACGCTACGCCTCTGCGCCACGACCATCCTCTGATTATATAATTTAAATAAAAATAATGACCCAAAAGTATTTTTTTTATTTTTATACGGCGTTGAGTTCCGCCACTCAACACGCAATGCCTCGAAAAAGGCGGAAGGCGAGGACGGAGAAAGCAAGGACTAAGCAACGGTGTGTCTTAACACTAGGTTCCCACGGTCCTTGCAGTTCCCTCTGCCTACCCACCCTGCCATGTGCGGGATAAAGCGTGAAGCTATAAAAAAAAGGTATTTTAATATTCGTTCAAGTTAATATTAGTTACTACTTGTAGTCAATAGATGGCGTTGGTTTTTTTTTTTAATTTATTAAAAAAAAATCGTATCAAAGCTACTGAAGCAATGTAATTAAACGACAATTAATAATTTATAAACATTTTTTTTAAAAAGAAATGAAAAATATGCCAGAAATTGCTCAGTTAAGTATATATCCTGTTTATGATATTATCTTGGTTTATTTTCAACGTACATACATATTTACAATTACAGATTTATTATATGTATATATTTCAAAACGATATAATTTAAAAGTTATATTAAAAAATATAGTAGAAAAATGTTTATCAAAATTTTATATATAAAATAATGTTTAGGAAAGTTGAATTTAACGGGATTTAAACCTGCCCCCATTTTTGAATAGAAGATGGAGAACAATAACTATATCACTTTCCAACAACAGAATAAGCATCGATTCCTTAATTATATACAAGCTTTATTCCGCGGCTTCTTAAATAACATTGCAAAGTTTACATTTAATAACAATTTTTTTTTTGTTTTTTTTTTAGCTTCACGCTCTTATCCCGCACATGGCAGGGTAGGCAGAGGGAACTGAAGGAACCTTACGAACCTAGTGTTAAGACACTCCGTTACTTAGTCCCTGCTTACTTCGTCCCCGCTTTCCGCCGTTTTCGAGGCATTGCGTGTTGAGTGGCGGAACTCAACGCCGCACTTCGCCTTAGTTGCCAGAGCGAAGTAAAATGGAAATAGAAAAATCCATCTTCCCCGACTGGGGATCGAACCCAGAAACCGTCGTGTTAGTCGCGTTACAGGCAGATATACAAAAATGAGGACCGTCGTGGTGCAGAGGCGCAGTGTCCATCTGTAAACACGACAGTCTATGGCTTCGATTCTCACTCGGGGACTTTTTCATATTTCCAGCTTCTTTGCCTTGGCTACTAGGCAAGCGCGGCGTTGAGTTCCGCCACTCAACACGCAATGCCTCAAAGGCGTAACGCGAGGACGGAGTGTCATAACATTAAGTTCCCACAGATCCGTCTGCCTAACCTGCTATAAACATGACAAAGGGTGAAGCAAACAAAAATGTAAGCCTCAATCAGTATTAAGTATATAAATATAATAATATATCATTACTAGGTAATAAAAAAGAAAAACATATAACATAAAAACAAAAACTTCAAACTACTCTAAAGCCAACCCTATTCCTAATTAATTCAGTAAAACTTAACGTAATAATAAAATAGAACTAAAACAGTTATGTGGATTATTGTAGGGGACGCACGGACCTTGACACGGAACCAGTGGAGCGTCCATCTTTCACTTTTAAACGAAACGCTTAAGGGTGACGACTCCTTACACAAAACAAGATAGAAAACAAAGTTGTAGTATGTCTTCACGCATTATCCCGCACATAGCGGGGTAGGCAGAGGGAACTGCAGGAACCATGGAAACCTAGTGTTAAGACACTCCGTTGCTTAGTCCCTGCTTTCCGTCTTTTTCGAGGCATTGCGTGTTGAGTGGCGGAAAAAAACGTCGCGCTTTGTTTAGTTTACAGAAAACAAAATTGAAATAGAAAAATCCATCTTTCTTGAGTTGGAATCGAATCTAAACCGTCGCGTTTACAGGCAGACTACGCCTCTGCGCCACGACGGGCACGACAAAGTAATAAAAATTAAATTGTTGTTAATTTATATGATATCCGCTTACAAACGTGGCGGTCTGTAGGTTCGATTCCCATGAGGGGGGTAAGAATTATTTCGTTTACATTTTCTTCGCTCTGGCGGCTAGGTAAGCGCGGCGTTGAGTTCCGCCACTAAACACGTAATGTCTCGAAAGGTGGAATGCGAGAAACGGAGTGACTTAACAAGAAGGAGTAACGGTTCCTGCCATGAACGGGATAAAGCGTGAAAATAAAAAATATATCAGCGATGGTCTTATTCAAAATATTTATATAATTAATTGACTATAAAATGATTGAGTGTAAGGACTGAGGTAGTTACATACCATTTAGCGTCAGTGTTCGAATATTTACTACAGATGAAAATAAAAAGTCAAGGTATCTTATCACTTTCTTTCATCAATACTTAAGGAAATGCGGGATAGAGCGTGAAGCTGAAATAATGATTAAAAAAAAACAAGAAAGTGATCAAAATTTAAAAAATAAAATAAAACATTGGTTACTGGCCGTATAATATCATGCCTATAGAATGAAATAAAAAATACTTAAATAAAACATTAAAAGTAATGGTTGAACGGTTGCCAAGAGGTGCGGGTTGGAATCCCGCTACGTCCAAAATGTATGGGTTTAAATATTTGTTTTTTTTTTTAGCTTCACGCTTTATCCCGCACATGGCAGGGTAGGCAGAGGGAACTGCAGGAACCATACGAACCTAGTGTTAAGACACTCCGTTACTTAGTCCCTGCTTACTCCGTCCCCACTTTCCGCCGTTTTCGAGGCATTGCGTGTTGAGTGGCGGAACTCAACGCCGCGCTTTGCCTTAGTTGCCAGAGCCAAGAAAATGGTTATAGAAAAATCCATCTTCCCCGACTGGGGATCGAACCCAGAAACCGTCGCGTTACAGGCAGACGTTGCGCCTCTGCGCCACGACGATCCTTAAATATTTGTTTCTTTCTTTATTGTGGAACATATTAAAAATCATAAAAAATATTTAAAAAACACTTAATGAATAAATAACAGTTTAAGAGATTTGTTTATACAACAAATGTACCAACAGCGATGATTAACTGCTCCATAGTATCTTGAAGCTCGCTCGGCGCAGTGGTATAGTGTTTATTAAAATCAATGATATTGGGTTCAATCACTTGAATGAACCAATTTTCTACAATGTTGAGAGCTGTCAGTCATAATTCGAATTCGTTAAGTAAACTGAGAACCGAGTGTCTAAGATCCCTCCGCCTTTGAAAAATGAAAAAAAAATGTTACAAAATATATTATGTGAATATAATATATGAATTTACGTTCATACATTTTAAGGGCATTTTTTGAGGGATTGCGTGTTAAGTGGCGGAACTTAACACAGCGCTTGCCTAGTCACCAGAGCGAAAAAAATATAAATGAAGAAATCCATGTTCCCTGAGTGGGAATCGAACCCACAAACCGTCACATTTACAGTCAGACTATATGTGCGCCATGACCCTCAACCAGCTTTTTATGCTTCTACAAATATGTTTTCACCTTGAATTTGAACGTATAATCAAAATCGTCATTCATTTTAATAACAACTGCGCCACAATATCCTCATGTACTATATAGCTATATCCCGTTTTGAACTAAAGCACACCCGGCTTAAGCTTTTGTGAATCGCTTATTGATAAACGGGTTCTCGCTTAAAAAAAACCAAGACGTAAGAGCCATATTGGGAAAGGAAATATTTAATTCATAGCAGCATTCACAATTTTACTTCTGTATATACTTTGGTAAAATCTTTTAAGAGAATAGCTGTCGATTAAAATTATATTACAAATATCTTCTAGCGGGGACGGAGAAAGCAGGGACTGAGCAACGGAGTGTCTTAGCACTAGGTTCCCACGGTCCTTGCAGTTCCCTCTGCCTACCCTGCCTTGTGCGGGATAAAGCGTGAAGCTAAAAAAAAAAAAAAAATATCTTCTAGCTTCACGCTTTATCCCACATAATAGTAGTTACAGGATACTGGGAAAGAGTAAACACTCCTTTTCTCGCATTGCCCATGTTTCGATATATTATTTATTGACTTAAATGGCGGAAGCAAACGCGGCTGCTATTTGTTTTTAGCAGAGCGAGAAAGCGACAATGAATAGTTCCCCCCAATGGAATCGAACCCACAACGGTTGCGCTTACAAGCAGACTATGTGTTAATTAAAAACATTGAATATGTTTAAAACAACTACATTGTACTCGTGAATAGAAGAATGTGAAAATTGGCATCTTTATAATAGTTACATGAGATAATTTTTTTAGCTTCACGCTTTATCCCGCAAATTGCAGGTTAGGCAGAGGAAACTGCAGGAACTATATGAACCTAGTGTTAAGACACTCTGTTGCTTCGTGCGGGGACAAGAAAAAGGGGACCGAGAGAGAGCAGGGGCTCTCTGTCCCCGCTTTCCGCCTATTTCGAGGCATTGCGTATTGAGTGGCAAAACTCAACGCCGCGCTTTGCCTAGTTTCCAGAGCGAAGAAAATGGAAATAGAAAAATCCATCTTCCCCGAGTGGGAATCGAACTCTCAAAACGTTGCGTTCACAGGCAGACGCGTATGCCTCTACGCCACGACGGTCCTCATATATATAAATATTAATAAAATACAAATAAATATTGATAATTAAATATTATAAATTGTGTGAACGTTAACATCTGTATTCGGCACAAGATGAAGTTAACAGATAAGAAATATTTTGACATATTGTAAGTTTCACAAAATTCTTAACGAATATACCTATAGAAAGAAGTAACTTGTATTATAGAACAATCGTGGCGCAGAGGCGTAGATTCTGCCTGTAAACGACGGTTTGTGTGTTCGATTCCCACTCGGGGAAGATGGATTGTTCTATTTCCATTTTCTTCGCTCTGGAAACTAGGCAAAGCGGGGCGTTGAGTTCCGCCTCTCAATACGCAACGCCTCGAAATAAGACGGAAAGCGTGGACGGAGAAAGCAGGGACTAAGCAACGGAGTATCTTAACACTAAGTTCGTATGGTTCCTGCAGTTCCCTCTGCCTACCCTGCAATATGCGGGATAAAGCGCAAGGCAAAACAATAAGTAACTTGTATCTACATTCGTTAATTCGTTAATTTATATAACTCTTCCGTATTTTAATGACAATAAACACACTACATAAACTTTATCGCTTTTTCGACAAACAAAAAATCGATATTTTAAATCAATTAGTATATTTATTAATATTTAAAAAACAAATATTGCGTACTTTTTTAAAGATAACGCGTCAATTAAGTACCGTGTTATGATTGTAACAAGAAAATCTGGTTTCTGATAATTAAAATTAAGTATGTTTATTTAATTATAATTAACTTTGGCTCGGAATATGGCGAAGTTCAAATAACTATATATATTTCTAAATAGGTGGAACTTAACGCCGCGTTTTTCCAAAGATAAATTTAAATATTTTCATATTTTTATCACCTTAATCTACTTTTTATTTTGTTTTCTTTAATATCTTTTTTTTGTATTATAAGTGACATTTATAATCTATGTATATAGATAAAAAATATATATCTTATTGAAGTTAAGTAAAATAAAATAAACAAAATAAAATATTTTTGATCATAAAGAAACAGAATTAGAATTCATAACCTCCGTCCTTATTAACATAACTATCAAATACATACATATATGTAACAGATTAAATAAATTACAAACATATTGACCACAGATAAACGAAATTCTCAAATTACAGTTACTACCAATATTAACATGTAAAAGTATTTATGCTATTCGAGGCTTACGATTATAATTTTAAATGAATTATTAAGTAACAGATTATCTTCAATTTTAAATGAATATCAATAAATTATATCTCTATATTAAATTAATGTATTTCAAAATTAAAACTTTTAATTTTTTATCTACTTGTAATGACGTAATGAAGAGCCTGTTACACATTTGTTTCACTAAACTTCTTTACGGAATGTTGATGGTATGGTCAAAATACTTAATAGAACAGCATTATGCCGCAGAGGCTCAGCGTATGCCTATAAGCGCAATTTGCAGGTTCATTCCGATTAGATAAATATAGATTATTTCAAAACAAAGCCCGATGTGGTGTTCTGCAACACGTAATACCTCATAAAGCGTAAAGCAGTGACGTAGTGTCATAACACTAGGTTCTCATGGTTCCTGCGTTTTTTTTATGTGAAAGACGCCTAAACATTTTCTCTGCATAATCATCACTATTTTTTACCTGCAGCTTTGTTAACATGGTAAACAAAAGCCCTAATTATTATAAATAAAGGTACAGACGTAACCAATACATCAGATGG
Source organism: Dione vanillae (assembly GCA_037178615.1). Taxonomy (NCBI): domain Eukaryota; kingdom Metazoa; phylum Arthropoda; class Insecta; order Lepidoptera; family Nymphalidae; genus Dione; species Dione vanillae. The sequence goes on along the minus strand of JAZFAU010000229.1, from coordinate 712,770 downwards.
GTTAGCGTGATTCAGTGACATGTTGAGATATATAGAATAAGTTTGTTAAGTTGAAATCATATAACCCTGCATATATATAGTGAAGACACTACTTTCTACGCTTTCCATGAAAATTTATTAAAGTTATTTTGTTATATGTCAAAACAGGGACTAAGCAACGGAGTGTCTTAACACTAGGTTCCCACAGTCCCGGCAGTTCCCTCTGCCTACCCTGCCATGTGCGGAATAAAGCGTGAAGCTTAAAAAAAAACTTATTGTACAAAATAAATCTACCTTCGAATAAAACGTCTGTGTTTAAAAAATATATAGGTATTTTACATTTAAATCGCAATTAGGAATTAGTCTACTTCAACATGTAAATATATGGATTCTTTTAATGCACTTTAAAGATGGCTAGTTCATTAAAGGTCGTAAATTATGTGCATGAGGCAACCTAATTTGTTAGTATATAGGCAAGAGGTCGTTAATCTTGTTGCTCGTTCGATTCCCGTTTGTGGGTAGACAAAGAAAATTAAAAATAATTAAAATTTTTGTGTGAAAAATTGGTGTGTAAGGATTTTAATATACACGATTTCGTAAATAAAATAAAATTTGTAACAAAATTCTAAAATCAATGATACCAACTGTTATTCCATAATCTTCTGTCATATTTTTTCCATAGATTATTACAATAAAAATGCATTTTTACAGTTAGTATGCTATGATTAATCTTTAATTTGACTTTACAAATTTATATTATGAAATAACAAACAGGAAAAGCTTACTAAATAATTGAGACAAATTTCTTTTATGTGGAAAAGCACTCATTAAAAGTCTATGAAATGTTTTAAAAAAAGAATTTAAAAAAGAACAGATACATAATTAATTTAAGTATGACTATTTTGATAATATTTGAAATATAAAAATTTTAATATATTAAATAAATTTAAATTCTTAAAGGTAAAAAATAATTTTAATTCATCTTAGGAAGGTAGATAGCCAATCTCAATGTAAAATTTAAACTGTTAAAAAAATAACAACTGAAAATAATTTACCCGCTAAAACTTTAATTTAAATTAAATTCACCGATTTACCTACCCTACATGAAAAAATATTCTTTACCATAATTTCTTTTAAATATCTTAAGTTTTACATTTTTTATAAGTTTTATAAATAAATACGTTAACTGTGCCAGCGGACATTTGGTTAGATTATCTTAGATCAACAAAGGATATCGATATCGTATTCTATATTTACCCTTGGCAGACTTAAAAAAAAAACATAATGACCGCCATTGTTAAAAGTCAAACGAATTTGCCGCGTTATTACTACAATATATTATGCAATATAATTTAAATAAATCATATAAGTTACTCTAAAACAAGAACAAAATAAAATAAATAAAAATTCGTGATGTTAAACTAAAAATAATCAGTAAAGTTTTTGTAATTTTAAAAATAATAAGTTATTAGATCAAGATGATGTATAGACGCCGAATTCGTGACCGCCCGAAGCCGTCGGACACAATATTAATAATTCGATGCATTTGGTGGCGTACAAGCACAACGAGTTTATTTTACCGTTTTGGCGCCATACTATCACTGGATAAGGTAGGTATGTAGGTACCGCAATTCGTGAATGCCCCTGACAGCTGTTGTAATTTAAATTATAACGGTTACTTCTTAACTTGCCCGGTGAATCATCTTTCCGCTTGATTCACGTCGCTCTTTGTACTATTAGTACTGTATACATATAACTAAGGAATAAGTTGTAAGAATTTGTTATTCAATATACAGAACAATACGAGGTAGGTGCGTGAGTGAACTTTCTGAACACGGTATCGGTACGGACGCTTTGTCTCAAACTAACAAAGGATATCAGCTGTTGCCTATTTGTAAAATTATAACTTTGACTTACCCGTTTCGTCCTTGGTATTGGCGTTACTAGTGGCGTATACAAAAGTTATATATGATACAATTTAAAGAAAACCGGTCTCGGTGCTTGCACGGTTCGGTGTTCGATGTCTACATCGATTCAGTCACCCCGAACGGAACGTTTCCAACATATGAATCAAATGAGGCGTACTTTCTAAATCTACTTACAGATCCTGTCGTCTCCGGGATGTGGGACAGTTGGAGAATTTACCTGAAAGATATGCCACGTGCACAGCTTCCAAAACAAAGGGGCGAGGCCGCGTGCAGGCCGGGATTGGTGCAATGTGTTAGGATCACAACGTTTACACCAAATCACGTCCTATGCGTGGCCACCGCTGTGAACGACCGGCCGGTTAACGGGATCGCGCCGCGGATGCTGTATAGCGGTCTCCCGAGGCCGGCCCGTTTGGATAGGCCGGGACTGGTGCAATATTGTACACACATAATATAGCGCCAATCACCGCCCAGCCACCCGGGCCTCTGAGACGCTCGATGAATCGTAACTAAACTATATGACTCGCGGTTATCGCGCGCGCGCTGTGTTTATTAATACGTGTGTAGCGCTCGACGGTCTGCGCTGGAGTGCGGCGCGGGGCGAGCGACGCACGCGCAGCTGTCGTTCCCCGCCGCGCCCCCTCCACCCCTCTCCACCCCCCCTCCGTCCCAGCCCTTTATCGTTCTGGGAAGTGGTTCCTAACTTCCCGACGGGGTTGTCGGTTTGAATCCTCCGCGAATCGTGGGAAATTGACCGGTAAAAGTTGTATACCTTGACACGTTGCACGGTGACGTATGTGTGTATGTATGTATGTATGTGCGCTTTTCGCTGCAAACACAAGGTTGCTCTTAATCATGAATGGCTTAGAAATAGAGGTGGTCGACCTTATACTGATATAATTGTGACGCCATTAACATATACTATATCCTTTTGATATTATCTTTGCTAAGAACGTGAAATGGTAATAAAAAGAAGTATTTTTTTTAATTTCATGGGTCAAATTTAAGTTTAAGCGCTAGCAACCCTCAATGTTACGCTCAAGCCGTCCATCCCGAGCGCTCCTACCTGCCTTACGATAGAGTAATTTGCGACAGAACTACAAGTATAAGGTAATAAAACAATTAAAAATACCACGTGTTAACGTTATTCTGTTAATGTTCTTACATGAACATTATACAGATATAGTTTATTAAAAATAAGCTTTACTCGTACTAAAGCTCGAGAAAGCTGAAGTAAAAGCTGTTAAAATTATACTGTTGTGCGTATTAAGAGGTTTCTCTTACGATTCATGTTGGGCTTGTTCAAATACTTTTATTGTTATAGTCAATGTGACATACAAGTGTTTTTTATATATATATATATATATATATATATATATATATATATATATATATATATATATATATATATATATATATATATATATATATATATATATATATATATATATATATATATATATATATATATATATATATATATATATATATATATATATATATATATATATGAAGCACGAATAAATTACTTTTAACTGGTTATGCGACTTCATTTTATATACTTTTAAATAAAATTCTCAAACAGTGAAAATATAAATATGAATTTAACATACTGACATGTGTCATTAAACGAATAAGATATTCTTTATACAAAACATGAGAACTTATAAAATATTTATTATAACCAAATTTAATCTAATTTATTACGATATTATAGCGTCTTTAGGTGATATTAAAATTTAAAAAAAATGTTAAAATCATTAGGAAATTTAAGCTACAAAAACATCTGAAAACATATTCTTTTAAAGTTCTTTTATTACAAGTAACAACGAGATAATCCTAGAGTCACTGAACTCATACTAAAGCGTTCATAATTCTAGTTTTAAGTTGGAAAGATGAAGTAGAAAATAAATTAAGATAAAACAAGTCTTTATTGATACTGACACTAAAGTTAAGAAACGACTAAGTTAATTAAAAATTGTGTTGTAATCATTTAACGCCATCCAGAAATAAAGATATACTATATTTAATTATTAACACTGGAGAATGATGAGCGGAATTAGCTGCCTTATAATATATAACTTATTTTTTACTTAAGTTACGCGGAGCTAATTGTTTTTAACAGAATATTTTTAAGTAAACAAATTAATTATGCACATTCTTTTAAATTAGGGAACAGGTAACATATTAAAATATAATATTTATTATCTTAAAAAATAACAGATATGATAAGCATTTATGAAAATATTATAGTCTATACTTTAAGTAATCTATGCTAGCTGTTATTACACAATATGGATGTAGTTACAAGATTTTGACAATAATTTAGATGAATATTGTATCAGTTAATTTAATAGGTTCGTTTAAATAAATTACTTTTTTTAATTTATTTAACTTTATTTATTAAATTTATTATATTTATTTATAATATCAAAGGGAAAATGTATTTAAAATAAGTATTATAAAGTTTAAGTTTTAACTGTCAAATGTTTTTTTTTAATATGACTTAAGCTAATGTTTATACAGCCTATGAAAATATATTTGTACAAATAATAGAATTTACACAATTAACGTTTTAAATAATTCAATTACATTTAAAAGACTTCACAATACAAATGCTGATGTCAAATAAATAGGTATATTACCGACGTATCTGAATCTTAACTAGTGAGTACATTTGTCTCCGTCCCCTAGAAATTATTAATTATTTACGATAATTTAGTTAAAAAAATTCTTCGAAAATTATAAACAATAATAATTAAAAGAAAACTATTATTGAGAATATATTTGAGATTTTTTTTAATACAGATAACAAACAATAGATGCTTGCTTATATTATTATACCGCCATTTTCCCTTGACAAGTAAGTAACATTATAACAATAAGGTTTTAGAAATTTCTAGAATTTTTTTATTGAATTTAAAATGCTTTAGAAACACAAAAGCTTTACGATTACGCTTTGTATATCCGAATACCAGGTACTGAAAAAAGTAATAATATACTATGTACCTGCCATTCGGTAATCCTCTTGTAACGATCGATCTTAATAAAGAAAAAGGGAATTAGGTCGATTTTTTATGTAAGTTTTAATGATCAAGTTTATATATATATATATATATATATATATATATATATATATATATATATATATATATATATATATATATATATATATATATATATATATATATATATATATATATATATATATATATATATATATATATATATATATATATATATATATATATATATATATATATATATATATATATATATATATATATATATATATATATATATATATATATATATATATATATATATATATATATATATATATATATATATATATATATATAT